>JAREIS010000380.1:1225000-1492350 GCA_030060385.1 Muscicapa striata striata | reverse complement strand
AGGAAGGAAGGAAGGAAGGAAGGAAGGAAGGAAGGAAGGAAGGAAGGAAGGAAGGAAGGAAGGAAGGAAGGAAGGAAGGAAGGAAGGAAGGAAGGAAGGAAGGATTCCTGCCTACCCCCTCTCAGGCTGCAAATCCTCAAACTCCCTCCTGCTGCTCCCACAGAGAGGAACGCTGGCCTGGGGACTCTCTGCTGTTGGACATTGGGCAGGGAGGGGAGACACTTGTTGTCCCTGGGGAAAGAAGAAATGGGTGAACATCCTGTCCCAAACACTCCGGTGGGATTTGCCATCCATTCGTGATTGTTATTGGGTTTTGGAAAGCAGAGAGGAGGAGGAGCAGGCCTGGGAAAGGAACAATCCTTGTGTCCCCTGACAGGAGGGTGCAGCCGGGTGGGTCGGCTCTGCTCAAAGGGAACAGGGACAGGACAAGGGAAACGGGCTCGAGCTGCGGTGGCTTCGCTGTGGCCCTGGGCAGCCCTGCTGCACAGCGGGTCCCAGCACAGCTCTCTCCAGCCGGGCTCAGCGGCGCCTTTCGTTTGCCTGCAGAGAGCAGGGACAGCCCTGCCCTGCCGGCCCGCCGGAACTCTCCCGCTGGCGCTGGGGCTGAGCAGCCTGCTCACAGGGGACCCAGTGGCACTGAGGGGAAAATACATCAGCACTCGGAGAGACAGCACATGAAACCCGGAGACTCTGTTATTGTGCTTTACAAACTTTGTTAGAAACTACACTAATTCTTACGTAATTTGAACACTTCTATCATTATTTGATAAATTCCTAGGAAACTGGATGGACTCAAGTGGCAAGACTGTACGAGATCTCTCCTTTCTCCCCCAGGAAAGGCTCTAGGTCATGCAGGAAACTGCCACATTTTCTCTCCTCACCCGAGTCCTCCTCCTTGCTCTCCTGTACTGCCAGCACTGACCCTGCCAGCTGTCTCCTCCTGGTGCTCCCTGTGAGCCTGGGGTCCCGGCCAGCTGGGCAAGGGGCTGGGGGCCAGAGTTGGGGTTTGCCTTGTCCTCATTCATCACTGTTGGCTCTCTGCAGAGGGATCGGACATCCTTCCTCCTTAGACATGTTAAATGTATGATGTTGTTGGCCTTGAAGATTGGGATAAATGCTATAGTATAGTTAATGCATTTCTATATGAATATATCTTTGTTAAAGAAAGGTTAGACAAAGTTTTAGAATAGTATGTTAAACTACCTGCTAGTCAACAGGTGATGGCGAGCTACAGACAATTATCAAACTCACCGCTGCAAGCCGACCATCCAAATTAAACATAAAGGGAAGAATAAACCACAAGCCAAGAAACACGCATGCTCTAAGCAGACCAGGAGTGCATGCTAAAAGTTCCAAATGATATGCATAAGGTTATGAATATAAAATGGATGGATTTGAAACTATTTAAAGGTTCACAGCGTGTGCTCCTGGCAGCATGCAAGCACGCTTTAACCCTTGCTTATTTTGTCTCCAATTGTCTCTTTATTAAACCTTAATTTCTCAAGACATGAGCCTGTTCACAAGGTTCGGCTGTTTGGGAGAAATAAAGAATTTAGTCATTGGGAGAGAGAACTATTTTGATGGGCTGCATTGAACCAGTGGCTGCTGCCGCAGCCGAGCCCAGCCCTGAGTTGCGAGTGCATTTGAAGCACGGACACCATTCAGCGCCGTCTGTGTTTGGCTTCATGTTTGTGCTGCGGGGCGGAGCGGCTGGGGAGCCGGCCTCAGAGCCTGAGGCGGCAGCAATGGCGGCGCCGCCCTCAGCGCGGCCGCTTGTCTCTGTGTGCGCCCGGCGGGGGCGCGGCGCCGTCCCTCAAGCCCGAGGCGGCGCTGCGGCGCGCTCTAGGCGGGCGGCCCGGCGGCAGAGCCTGCAGCCCTGTCCGGGCCCCGGCCGGGCCGTGCCCGGCCGCGCCGGGGCCCTGCGGCCTGGAGCCAGCTACCCGGCTGCTAGCCGTGCTGGGCTGTGTCCAAGGCTTCTAGCCTTTCTTGTGCACACGGGCCGTGTTTCAGGGTCCGGGCTGTGGCCCAGCCAATGACTCTGTCCACTGCAGGGACAGTTGGCTGCTGCCGGCTTGACCTGGGGGCAGCCGGGGCCGAGCCAGCCTGGGACCCCCGTGCTTGAGGGGCCACGGCCCATTCAGCTGCCCATGTCCTCGGTTCTGCCGGAGTGCTCCGGCCTGGGCAGCTGCGCCCTGAGCCTGAGGCGGGCTGGGGCTGCCGTGCAGCGTGCCAAAGCCTCCGGGGCTCTGGGCACAGCAGGGGCCACAAGGCCACAAGGCTGGGGCTGCTCGAGCCAGTTCCCTGGCTGCTCCACTGCTCATGGGGTGCCGGGGGTGGCTCTCTTTGTGACACGGGCGCTGCGTGTCATGGCCCTTTGTGATGTGGGACATAGTGGTGGCCAGAGACCCTTAGACATCAGGGAGCCCCACCCTTCACTGAGGGTATTTAAGGGCGCAGAGGCCTGGAGAGCTCAGTCCCGGAGCGCTCTGCGGGGAAAGCAGCTCCCAGGACCTGTTTGCGCTGACGACGCTGGACCTTATGGAGAAGATGCAGAAGAACCCCAGCTCCCAGGGCACCCAAGGCCCACTGCTGAGCCTGCGGAGGAGGCCACAAGCTGGGGAAGAAGAAGGCAAGGGGAGGCCAGCGGATGGAGGGGGGCAAGGATCTTTGCTCTGCCAAGGGGAGCCGTCTCCATCCCACTCCTCATCATCATCCTCATCAACATCCTCATCCTGCCTCACCGGTGCCCATCAAGCTGCCGTCAGTGCACCTCGGGCAGCCAAAGGTGGGACCCAGAAATCATCAACCCCTCACGGTCCCAGAGGTGCAGCCCGGCAGCCACAGGCAGCGCCGCAGGGCAGGCGGAGCCAGGCCTGTCCTCTGTGGGGACAGGCTGCCACCATGCCACCTGTGCCCGGCTGCCAGCACGGCCCCTGCCTGCTGAGCCCCAGGGACACTGAGAGCCGGGGCACAGAGCTGGGCAGTGCAGGGGACAAGGGGCCGCAGCCCTGCAGCCCCTGTCCTTGGCAGCCACACAGCCCCCGTGCCCAGGGGCGCTCCCTGCCCCGCTCAGGGTGGCCCAGGAGGCACAGCCTGTGTGTCCCCGAGCTGGCAGCTGCTGCCTGTGCCACCCATCCCGCGGGGCTGCAGCCATGGAGCGCAGCCTCAGGGGCACAGGGCCAGGCAAACAGGATGATGACTGGAAATGGACCCAAGAGGAAAACAGCTGCTACAGAGTCTGTTCCAGGTGATCAAAGAGTTGGAGCTCTTTTCGAGAGGACAGCCTGAGTGACCAGGAGCTGTCCCCTTTTGGAAGATGACAGTGAAGCTCTCTCCAGGGGACAGCGACACAGAGCCAGAGCTGTCCCCCAGTGGAAGAGGCCACTGGAGTTGGTCCAACATACAGGAGAAGTTACCAGCAGCTGTCCCCAATAGAAGAGGAGACTGAGGTCAGTCAGAGGACAACACGACTGACCAGGAGCTGTCCCTGTGGAATATGACAGCGAGCTCATTCCCGTGGACAGCACAAGTGAGAAGCCGCTGTTCCGTAGTAGAAGGCCATCGAGCTCTCCAGGGTACAGATACACTGAAAAGGACGTTGACAGCAGCAAGTGACCAGTTCCAAATGAAAGCACTGTCATGGTCAAATGTGATGAGGAGCTGAGGCCATCGAGCTCTTCCCAGGGGACAGCAAGAGTGACAAGGAGCTCTCCTGGGTGAAGAAAACAATGAAGAAGAGGAATCCAAAGGGGAGAGTGACTGTGACAAGGAACTGCCTCAAGGGGATTACTGTGAGGATGAGAAGCTTTCCCCAGAAGATGACAAGTATGAAATAGAGCTGAGCTATGGGGAAGGCTGTGACCTCGAAGACATGTCCCCAGGGGCAGTAGATGACAACAAACAGCTCTCCCTGAGGGAAGAATGTGAGCAGGAGGAGGTGACAAGGAGGGCCCTGCTCGGTGGTGCAGACACAGGTTCAGGCTCGTTACCTGAACTGAAATCATTGGGGACACGGAGCAGCAGGGAGCCCCTGAGCAGGGCTGTGCCGGAGGTGCGGGCACCGAGGCAGCAGCAGCAGCAGCAGCAGCAGCAGCAGCAGCAGCAGCAGCAGCAGCAGCAGCAGCAGCAGCAGGATGCCCTGGAGCGCTGCAGTGCTGCACAAAGGGAAGCAGCAGCTCCCCCAGCAAGGGAAGGGAGCTCCGTGCCTGCCCCGCACAGCCGCCCCAGCAAACGTCCCTCCCGCTTCAGGCGGGCGCTGCGGGCGCTGCGGGGGCTGCTCCGCTGTCCCTGCCTGCGGCCACGGCCCGAGGAATGAAAGAGACGAGGGAGAAGATGAAGAAGTCTCAGACAATGAAGAACATGGTGAAGACAAAGTAGACAAAGACAGGAAATGACAAAGAACAGGAAGAAGACAATTACTAAAACTAAGAAGACGAAGAAATGGACAAGACTTATTTAAGAAAATATAGAACAGTAATAAGAATTTAAAAATACTTAGAAGAAGAGTAATAGGAATAGGAATAAGAATTTTAAAATATATTTAAGAAGAAGAAGAAGATTAAGGATTTAAATATATCTAGAAGAAGAAGAAAAAGAAGAAGACAATAGGAATAGAAATAGGAATAGGAATAGGAATAGGAATAGGAATAGGAATAGGAATAGGAATTTAAAGATATATAGAAGAAGCGAAGAAGAAGAGTAGGAAGAAATAGAAGAGTAGTAAGAAGAAGAACAATAAGAAGAATAATTTAAGAATAGAAAAATGAAGAGAAATTTTAAGGAATAAGTAAAATTAGCAAATAATAAGTACTGAATATTTACATTACAGTCTATGATATAAAAACATGAATATACAAAATGTTGTAATTATGATATATTATAATGTCCCAACTCTGTTCCAATTACTGAGTAATTTGTGCAGTTTCTAATAAAGTTTGTAAAGCACAATAACAGAGTCTCCGGGTTCCATGTGCTGTCTCTCCGAGTGCTGATGTATTTTCCCCCTCAGTGCCACTGGGTCCCCTGTGAGCAGCGGCTGCTCAGCCCCAGCGGCAGCGGGAGAGTTCCCGGCGGGGCCGGCAGGGCAGGGCTGTCCCTGCTCTCTGCAGGCAAACGAAAGGCGCCGCTGAGCCCGGCTGAGAGAGAGCTGTGCTGGGACCCGCTGTGCAGCAGGGCTGCCCAGGGCCACAGCGAAGCCACCGCAGCCCCGCTCTGCTCTGCCCATGGCCAGGGAGCCAGGCTGGCTGAGAAAGGCAGCGCCAGTTTGGCGAGGCTGAGGAGGGACGGCTGCTCCTTCCCAGGCTTGCTGTGGCTGCAAAGGTGCTGCAAAGGCTCTTCTCACCGTTCTCACTTCTATTCTGCACACAAAACATTCACCAGAAGGAACTTGCAGCTGAGCCTGTGGCTAAAGCCTTGCCCCCTCTACTCCCCTGTCCTTGCCCAGGGCCTGCTCAGCAGAAAGCAGCTGTGCAGTCGCTTCATGATTCTGTACAACTTCTACAGCGCCAGAATGGTTGGGTTGGCAGGGACCTTACAGCTCACGTAGTTCCAGCTGATTATCTCCTCCTCTGGGTCTGCATCTCTCTGACAGTGTTTCCTCTTTCTTTGTGTCTCCCTTCTTCACACTTCTTGTGCACTCAAAGCTGTGTTGTTGAACACAATCCCTCTGTAGCTGTCTCGTGGTCTCATTTTTCCTTCAATTAGGGCACAGCCATCTCTCTCTCATGGCATTGTGACACATGGGCAGGGACACCTTCCACTATCTCAGGTGGCTTCAAGCCCCATCCCCGTTCCTCGTTGTTTTAGGGTAACTTTCAGAGATTCCCAGGATCCCTGAGGTTGGAAAAGACATGGAGTCCCAGCTCTGCCCAATGCCCACCTTATCACCCTCCACAGACCACTGAGTGCCACCTCCAGGGATGGGGACATCCAACCCCCCACGGCAGCTCTTCCCGAGGCCTGACCACACTTTCTGTAATGGATGGACTCTAAGAAAACCCAGTTGTATGTTTCTAGTTGTATGTTTCTATGAATGTTCCTGGTAGTTAGTAATGTTAAAAAGTTCCTACCCTCACCTTGTTTCACTCCAGTTGTCCTGCCCCATGCTCCTTTCCCCTTATCCGTCAGGTTGCCTTGTCACTGCTCCCCTGGAATGGCCCCGGTTATGGAGGAGGAGGTATGACATCAGCAAAACACATGTAAATGAGAAAGATGCAGAGAATGCTGGGACTCCTTGAGAACTAAAACTCCTAAGACAACAAGCCCAAATAACATCTAGAACCAAAAGTGATATTCGCCAGTCAGGAAAAACAACAGGGAAGGCAAGGTCATCACCCAGAGCTGCTCTGTCTTTTCACCGCGACCTGACCAGTGACCTGCCATCATGACCTACCCCTAACAACACCATGTCTTGAGTTCCTGGGAAGCCCTGTGAGGATAGAACTTGTGACTCTGCAGTGTGAGAGGCAGGATTGACTTGCACCTTGTCCTCAGTGGTGTCTGGCGGGAGCAGCAGTGGTGTGCGTGCAGCCCCTCGAGTTCCCCTCCCACAGCTGTCTTATTAAAGGCCTTTAAAAGGAGAATTGTCTCCTGGTCCTGTTTCTAACACTTTCCAGGAAGCAACTACCCCTGGTGTCCCAGCCAAGCCTTCCCCTGGCCAAGCTTGAGGCCGTTTGCTCTTGTCCTGTCCCTTCTGGCTGGGAAGCAGAGAGGGAATAGAGGGGGATGGAGGGAGGGATGGACAGGGAAGGAAGGAGAAAGGAGGGAGGGGAAGGAAGATGGCAGGGACGGGAGAACGGAAATTCAGTGAGGCAGGCACGGGGTGGGAAGTAGGGAAACAGGACGGGGAGAGGGGGAAGGAGGCAGGCACGCAGGGAGGGAGGGAAGGGAGGGAAAGGATCCCGGGCGGCGCCGGTCCCCGCCAGGGGGCGCCAAAGCGCCGCCGCAGCCCTGAGGGGCGGGAACTGTGAGGGGCGGGAAGGAGCTGTGAGGGGAAATGCTGTGGTGGGGCTGTGAGGGGAGAGGCCATGGCGGGGCTGTGAGGGGAAATGCTGTGGTGGGGCTGTGAGGGGAGAGGCCATGGCGGGGCTGTGCACGTTCACCTCGGTGCATGTGGGCTGGGAAGTTCTGGATAAAGGCAGCACGAAGTGGGAGAAAAGAGAAAGCTCTCCCAGTTAAGCGCTGTCTGAAGTGCCCTGGTGGAACGGAGCTCCCTTGGGAGAGCAAAGATCCTTGCACTGGCCTCTCCTTCCTACGTCATCCTAACCTCAGCCTGGGCCTCCTCCGCAGGTTCAGCAGTTGTCGTTGCCTGGGCTGAGAGCAGGGGTTCGATCCCCTTGTCCATCTTCTCAATAATTTCCGTCGTTCTCTACCTCAGATTGATCCAGGGAGCTGCTTCCTCCTCAGAGAGCAGCGCTCCTGGGACTGGGCACTCCAAGGCTCTGTGTCCGTTGGATACCCTCAGCCAGGGTGGTGCTCGTCATCTACAATGGTGACAGCTCCCAGTCACTTGTGCTGTCACCTGAAACGACCATGATGACCTCTTGCACTGAAGGCAGCTCCTGATCACTTTTGCTGACCCCTTGAAAGAGCTCAATGTCTTCTGTACTTTGTGACAGCTCTTGGTCTCTGCTGTTTTCCCCTTGGGACAGCTCACTGTCACTGTCCGATTCCTCTGGCGCTGTGCCCCTGAGGCTGCGCTCCGTGGCTGCAGCCCCCGCGGGGATGGGTGGCACAGGCAGCAGCTGCCAGCTCGGGGACACACGGGCTGTGCCCTCCTGGGCCATCCTGAGCGGGGGCAGGAGCACCCTGGGCACGGGGCTGTGTGGCTGCCAAGGACAGGGGCTGAAGGGCTGCGGCCCCTTGTCCCCTGCACTGCCCAGCTCTGTGTCCCTGGGGCTCAGCAGGCAGGGCCGTGCTGGCAGCCGTGGCACAGGTGGCAGCAGTGGAAGCCTGTCCCCACAGAGGGACCGGGCCTGACTGCGCCTGCCCTGCGGCGCTGCCAGCAGCTGCTCCAGTTTCCACCTGTGGAAACTTGACTGTTCAAGTGTTTTTGGTCTCACCTTTGGCTGCTGGGTCGGGCCCGGGCGCTGAGGGAGCGGCGCCGCCATTGCTGCCGCCCTCAGGGGCTCTGAGGGGAGCGCGGCTCCGCCAGCCCCGCTCCGCCCGCACGGGCAGCACAAACATGAAGCACAAACACAGACGGCGCTGAAATGGTGTCCGTGCCCTTCCAAATGCACTCACATAGTGGAATGGAAGGATTGCGTTTGGTTGTGGCAGTGCTGACATTCACAACACTAGTGCTTCAGTGACTGCATCTCCAGCACAGCCTTGCTCAGGGTCTCCCTGGGGCTGTCCTGCTTCATGGATGGCTGAGCCTGTCTGCTGCCCGGAGTCTAAAACAGTACACTGAGCGGGCTCCGTGTCCCCAGTGATGTCCTGGCCTCATCTAGGACAGCAGGAGCTGCTGCCTTTGTGTCCTGCAGAGCCAGAGCCTGGGGAGGCTCCTCCTCCTCCTCAGCATCTCTGCCCGGGCTCGCAGCTGCCAGCTCGGTGTCCGTGGGTCTCCACGGGGCACGAGAGGCGCTGGGCAGGGCAGGGGCTGCCTCTGCTGCCCCCTCTGCCCAACAGCTCGTTCAGTTTGGCCCCGAGCTTCTCCTGGAGCCTGTTCAGTCTGAACGCCATCTGGAGTATCCAAGCTGGAGTCACTTCCTCCTCCTCAGCATCATAATCACTGAGGGAATTGGCTTCCAGCCAGTCCAGCACCTTCTGATGCCCTGACATTTCCTCCAGTTGTGGCAGTTCAGGTGACGAGCTGGAATCTCTGTCCATGCCACCGAGCAGGGGCCTCCTTGTCACCTCCTTCTGCTCACATTCTTCTCGCAGGGAGAGCTGCTTGTTGTCACCTACTGCCCATGGGGACATGTCTTGGATGTCACAGCCTTCCCCAAAGCACAGCTCTATTTCATATTTAACATCTTCGGGGGAAAGCTTCTCATCCTCACAGTAATCCCCTTTGGGCAGCTCTTTGTCACAGCCACTCTCCCCTTGGGCTGGCTCTTCTTCTTGGCTCTCTTCACCTGGGGACATCTCCTTGTCACTCTTGCTGTCCCCTGGGAAGAGCTCGATGGCCTCTGCAAATTTGGCCATCTGCTGGTCACTTTTGCTGTCCTCTGGACCAACCTCAATGGCCTCTTCCACCGAGGACAGCTCCTCATCACAGGGGTTGTCCTTTGGAACGACCATGATGTCCTCTTTAATTTGGAACAGCTCTTTGTCACTTGTGCTGTCTGCTGAAATTACTTCAATGTCCTCTTCTTGAGGACAGCTCCTCACCAGTTGGGCTGTCCTTTAGAACCACCACAATGGTCTCTTCTACTTTGAACAGCTCCTTGTCATTTGTGTTGTCCCCTGAAATTATCTCAATGTCCTCTTCCACTGAGGACAGCTCTTCCTCCTTTTGGTTGTCCTTTGCAATGACCACATTGGTGTCTTTAATTTGGAACAGCTCCTGGTCACTTGTGCTGTCCTCTGGACCGACTTCAATGGCCTCTTCCACAGGGGACACTTCCTCTTCATTTGTGCTGTCCCGAAGTGACTTGATGCCTCTATGAGTCTGCTCAGTTTCTGTCCCTTGGGACTCTCCAGCTTCTCTCAAAGCTGTGTTTCCGGGACAGCTCTGTCCTGCCCGGCTGTGCTCTACCTGGCAGCTCCTGGTCTGCAGCCCTGGACAGCTGGTGACTGCCGGCTCGGCTGCCAGGCTCGGGACGGCCGGCCTGGTGGCCGAGCTCCTAGCTGGGGCAAGGGTGCCTCCTGGGCACTGGCTGGCGGCCCTGGCACGGCGTGGGCTAGGACAGGGGCGCGGCCCCGCCCCTGCACTGCCCAGCTCTGTGCCCCGGCTCAGTGTCCCTGGGGCTCAGCAGGCAGGGCCCGTGCTGGCAGCCGGGGCACAGGTGGCAGCGGTGGCAGCCTGTCCCCACAGAGGGACAGGGCCTGGCTCCGCCTGCCCTGCGGCGCTGCCAGCAGCTGCTCCAGTTTCCACCTGTGGAAACTTGACTGTTCAAGTGTTTTGGGTCTCACCTTTGGCTGCTGGGCCGGGCCCGGGCGCTGAGGGAGCGGCGCCGCCATTGCTGCCGCCCTCAGGGGCTCTGAGGGGAGCGCGGCTCCGCCAGCCCCGCTCCGCCCGCACGGGCAGCACAAACATGAAGCACAAACACAGACAGCGCAGAAATGGTGTCCGTGCCCTTCCAAATGCACTCACATAGTGGAATGGAAGGATTGCGTTTGGTTGTGGCAGCGCTGACATTCACAACACTAGCGCTTCAGTGACTGCATTTCCAGCACAGCCTTCCTCAGGGTCTCCCTAGGGCTGTCCTGCTTCATGGATGGCTGAGCCTGTCTGCTGCCCGGAGTCTAAAACAGGACACTGAGCGGGCTCCGTGTCCCCAGTGATGTCCTGGCCTCATCTAGGACAGCAGGAGCTGCTGCCTTTGTGTCCTGCAGAGCCAGAGCCTGGGGAGGCTCCTCCTCCTCCTCAGCAGCTCTGCCCGGGCTCGCAGCTGCCAGCTCGGTGTCCGTGGGTCTCCACGGGGCACGAGAGGCGCTGGGCAGGGCAGGGGCTGCCTCTGCTGCCCCCTCTGCGCCCAACAGCTCGTTCAGTTTGGCCCCGAGCTTCTCCTGGAGCCTGTTCAGTCTGAACGCCATCTCGAGTACCCAAGCTTCAGTCTCTTCCACCTCCTCAGCATCAGAATCACTGAGGGAATTGGCTTCCAGCCAGTCCAGCACCTTCTGATGCCCTGACATTTCCTCCAGTCGTGGCAGTTCAGGTGACGAGCTGGAATCTCTGTCCATGCCACCGAGCAGGGGCCTCCTTGTCACCTCCTCCTGCTCACATTCTTCTCGCAGGGAGAGCTGCTTGTTGTCACCTACTGCCCATGGGGACATGTCTTGGATGTCACAGCCTTCCCCAAAGCACAGCTCTATTTCATATTTAACATCTTCGGGGGAAAGCTTCTCATCCTCACAGTAATCCCCTTGGGGCAGTTCTTGGTCACAGCCACTCTCCCCTTGGGCTGGCTCTTCTTCTTGGTTCTCTTCACCTGGGGACAGCTCCTTGTCACTCTTGCTGTCCCCTGGGAAGAGCTCGATGGCCTCTGCAAATTTGGCCATCTGCTGGTCACTTTTGCTGTCCTCTGGACCAACCTCAATGGCCTCTTCCACCGAGGACAGCTCCTCATCACAGGGGTTGTCCTTTGGAACGACCATGATGTCCTCTTTAATTTGGAACAGCTCTTTGTCACTTGTGCTGTCTGCTGAAATTACTTCAATGTCCTCTTCTATTGAGGACAGCTCCTCACCAGTTGGGCTGTCCTTTAGAACCACCACAATGGTCTCTTCTACTTTGAACAGCTCCTTGTCATTTGTGTTGTCCCCTGAAATTATCTCAATGTCCTCTTCCACTGAGGACAGCTCTTCCTCCTTTTGGTTGTCCTTTGCAATGACCACATTGGTGTCTTTAATTTGGAACAGCTCCTGGTCACTTGTGCTGTCCACTGAAACTACCTCAATGTCCTCTTTCACTGAGGACAGCTCCTCTTCTCTTGTGCTGTCCCCTGAAACCACCACGATGTCTTCTTCCCCTGGGGACAGCTCCTTGTCACTCCTGCTGTCCTCTGGAAAGGCCTCAATGTCCTCTTCCACCGAGGACAGCTCCTCATCAGTCAGGTTATCCCCTGAAGTGGCATTGATGGCCTCTTCAGTTGGGGACAGCTCCTTGTCACTTGTGCTGCCCCCTGAAGTGACTTTGATGTCCTCTTCAACAGTGGACAGCTCCTCCTCACTTGTGCTGTCCACTGGAAAGGACTCACTGTAATCTTCCACAGGGGACAGCTCGTGGTCACTTGTGGTGTCCTCTGGACCGACTTCAATGGCCTCTTCCACAGGGGACACTTCCTCTTCATTTGTGCTGTCCCCTGAAGTGACTTTGATGTCCTCTTCCACATCTGACAGCTCTGGCTCAGTTTCGCTGTCCCCTTGTGAGAGCTCGATGGCCTCTTCTACTTGGGACAGCTGCTCCTCACTTGTGCTGTCGAATGGAAGGAGCTCGGTGTCATCTTCCACGGGGGACAGCTCTTGGTCACACTTGCTCTCCCCCCGAAAGAGCTCGATGTCTTCTATCACCTGGGACAGCTCCTGGTTTCTGCTGTTTTCCCCTTGGGACAGCTCGCTGTCACTGCCCGGTTTCTCAGGCGCTGTGCCCCTGAGGCTGCGCTCCGTGGCTGCAGCCCCCGCGGGGATGGGTGGCACAGGCAGCAGCTGCCAGCTCGGGGGCACACGGGCTGTGCCCTCCTGGGCCACCCTGAGCGGGGGCAGGAGCACCCTGGGCACGGGGCTGTGTGGCTGCCAAGGACAGGGGCAGCAGGGCTGCGGCCCCTTGTCCCCTGCACTGCCCAGCTCTGTGCCCCGGCTCTCAGTGTCCCTGGGGCTCAGCAGGCAGGGCCGTGCTGGCAGCCGGGGCACAGGTGGCAGCGGTGGCAGCCTGTCCCCACAGAGGGACAGGGCCTGGCTCCGCCTGCCCTGCGGCGCTGCCTGTGGCTGCCGGGGCTGCACCTCTGGGACCGTGAGGGGTTGATGATTTCTGGGTCCCACCTTTGGCTGCCCGAGGTGCACTGACGGCAGCTTGATGGGCACCGGTGAGGAGCAGGATGAGGATGAGGAGTGGGATGGAGACGACTCCCTTGGCAGAGCAAAGATCCTGGCCCTCTCCATCCGCTGGCCTCCCCTGCCTTCCTCTTCCATGGCTTGTGGCCTCCTCCGCAGGCTCAGCAGTGGGCCTTGGGTGCCCTGGGAGCTGGGGTTCTTCTCCATCTTCTCAACAACTTCCACCGTCCTCAAGCACAGACGAATCCTTGGAGCTGCTTCCTCCTCAGAGAGCAGCGCTCCTGGGCTCCAGGGCTCTGCGCACCGTAGATCCCCTCAGCTGAGGCCTTCACTGCCCAACAGGGGCCGGGCCCGGGCGCTGAGGGAGCAGCGCCGCCATTGCTGCCGCCCTCAGGGGCTCTGAGGGGAGTGCGGCTCCGCCAGCCCCGCTCCGCCCGCACGGGCAGCACAAACATGAAGCACAAACACAGACGGTGCTGAAATGGTGTCCGTGCCCTTCCAAATGCACTCGCAGAGCTTCTGGAAGGGCTGGGCTCGGCTGCGGCAGCATCGCCTCATGGTTCAATAGACGAGTGCCATCAAAACTAGTTCTCTCTCCCGAGTAGACTAAAAAATTCATGTATTTTTCCTCAAACAGCCTGAACCCTGTTTGTGTCATGTCCCATTGCACAAAACCAGCCCTGATATCACTCCCCTGGGTCCTGCTCCCTCAGGAGGAAGGATGTCCCCCGATCCCTCTGCAGCAGAGGCCAACAGTGATGAATGAGGACAAGGCAAACCCCAACTCCTGGCCCCCCAGCCCCTTGCCCAGCTGGCCGGGACCCCAGGCTCACAGGGCACCAGGAGGAGACAGCGCCAGGGTCAGTGCTGGCAGTACAGGAGAGCAAGGAGGAGGACTTGGGTGAGGAGAGAAAATGGTGGCAGTTTCCTGCATGACCTAGAGCCTTTCCTGAGTAGAAAGGGAGAGGTCTCGTACAGTCTTGCCACTTGAGTCCATCCAGTTTCCTAGGAATTTATCAAATAATGATAGAAGTGTTCAAATTACGTAAGAATTAGTGTAGTTTCTAATAAAGTTTGTAAAGCACAATAACAGAGTCTCCGGGTTCCATGTGCTGTCTCTCCGAGTGCTGATGTATTTTCCCCCTCAGTGCCACTGGGTCCCCTGTGAGCAGCGGCTGCTCAGCCCCAGCGGCAGCGGGAGAGTTCCCGGCGGGGCCGGCAGGGCAGGGCTGTCCCTGCTCTCTGCAGGCAAACGAAAGGCGCCCGCTGAGCCCGGCTGAGAGAGAGCTGTGCTGGGACCCGCTGTGCAGCAGGGCTGCCCAGGGCCACAGCGAAGCCACCGCAGCTCGAGCCCGTTTCCCCGTGTCCTGTCCCTGTTCCCTTTGAGCAGAGCCGGACCCCACCCGGCTGCACCCTCCTGTCAGGGGCACACAAGGATTGTTCCTTTCCCAGGCCTGCTCCTCCTCCTCTCTGCTTTCCAAACCCAATAACAATCACGGATGGATGGCAAATCCCACCAGAGTGTTTGGGACAGGATGTTCACCCATTTCTTCTGTCCCCGGGGACAACCAAGTGTCTCCCCCTCCCCTGCCCAATGTCCAACAGCAGAGAGTCCCCAGGCCAGCGTTCCTCTCTGTGGGAGCAGCAGGAGGGGAGTTTGAGGAATTCTGCAGCCCTGAGAGAGGGGAAGGCAGGAATTCTCCTTCCTTCCTTTCTTTCTTTTCCACACCAAAGGAGACTTCTGCAATGGGAAAAGGAATTGTTCTGGGTGGAGCTGCCCTGCAGGGCTCCAGCCCACAGGAGAGGCCTGGGGGATGTCAGGTGTTGTCCCACCTGCAGGTTGGGTCAATCAGGGGATGCTGGGGCAGGGCAGTGAAGCAAAGACAAACTATCCAGTCAAAGGTGAGATTTGGCAACAACTGTGAAGCAGAGACCAGAGGCTGCACTAAGGACAGGTTCAAGGTATTCAGACAGGCCTATTTCTTCTCAAAATGCAGTGATTTAGTCTGTGGTATTGCTGTGAGTGTGTGACCTACACTGCTTCCCTAGATCCTACAAACCTTTACTATCAATGGATGCCTTTTCCTTGGAATGGACAACCATCTTTCCAGCGAGGAAGACACACAAACACACACACACACACATCATTTAAGAAGGAGTATATAATGCAATACAATCATTATAAAAGGATTGGCCAATAGCAGAACTTAAAATCACACCGCAGAATCTCTGCTGGTTTTTGCTTTTCCAGCTTGGCTGTTGCCCATCACAGAAGCAATAAACAGAGGCATATTCTGGTTACTTCATTCTCTTTGCCACATCCAAATATGCATATTCAATCTCCTGGTCAGCAGGGCAGGTGTTTGTAAATTCATCTCTTGCATATGCATTTTTCAAGTATCTCGAAATCCCTGTCATTTCAGGTGGGAAATGAAAATTTCGATATTTTTTTGCAACAACCTTTCATTAAAAAAGAAAAAAAAGAAAAAAAAGAAAAAAAATGAAAACATCATTACACATATAATCTGCAAAACCCCCCAAACATCCCAAACCTACTCTTTATGCCTGTTTTTCATTTCCAGTGTGTGTCAGGTGGTGTTGGTGACCAAGGGGAAAGAAAAGGGAAAGACACAAAAAGAAGACATGGGATGAAGAAAGCTGTGGAAATCCCTGCAAAGGATTTGGTTTGTGTCTATATCTGTATCTCTATTTATATCTATTATATCTTGCTAAAAATATGCAAAGCCATGTGGACCAGTAGAACAAACTGGAAGAGATACAGGTTAACCCAGCACACTTAAGCCAGAATTAACAGAATAATCCTACAGGAATAAATTGGCCCACACCTGGAAACTTTCTCTGAAACAGGAAAAATTTGAATTAAAACCCTTAATTTCAAATGGTCAGGGAGGACAACTCTTGGCTGAGCCCTAATCCCTGCCTGCAGGCACCAAGGGTGATGTGGCAGTGTGACATTCCTCCTCTGTCCTTCTCCAGACATTCACCTGACCCCAGGGGATTCTGCTGGCCCTGGCCACCTCCCAAGGTTTCAGTGTGGGAAAGGCTCATCCCTGGCTGCTGTCTGCAATAGGATCAGCCAGGAGATGGCTGGGCAAACTTTTCACTTGTGGAGATGTTGGAAAGTTATTGGATCCCCTCTTTCTCTGACAGAGCTGGAGTCTGACAGGAAACTCCCTGAAGTGACCTTGTCTGTTTGAAAACCAATGAAATTCCAGTGTGGTCATTTCTCTTCCAGAGCCTTGCAGAGTAGAATCACAGAATCACAGAATGGTTTGGGTTCAAGGGACCTTAAACCTCATCCCATCCCACCCCTGCCATGGGCAGGGACACCTCCCACTGTTCCAAGCTGCTCCAGCCCCAGTGTCCAACCTGGAACTGAACATTCCAGGGATCCAGGGGCAGCCACAGCTGCTCTGGGCACCCTGTGCCAGCCCTGCCCACCCTGCCAGGGAGGAATTCCTTCACAATACCCTGTTTAACCCTTCTCTCCTTCAGCTCAAGGCCATTCCCCCTTGTCCTCTGACTCCATGCCCTTGTGAAAAATCCCTCTCCAGCCTTCTGGGCTGTGACCACACCATTCCCAGGTCACTGGAGCTGTTCAGGTGTGTGTGGATGCTCCACAGCCCTTCAAGAGGAGGCTTGGAGCCTTGCCCAGGAGGGAGTGGGTAGAGACCACCTTGTCAGAATTGGATATTAAACATGGGAGAGACAGAAATTGGGATGGACAATACAAGGTAACCTTCCTTGGCTTCCTTCTCTGCAGCCCTGAATCCAGCACTCATTTCATCCCTGTGGCTGTAAGAAGCTCAGATATGTGCTGTCACAGCACAGATATGAAACAGCTCTTCCAGACCTGCAGCCATCAAAGTGAGGATCACCCTGGCTGTGCTGTTAGGAAATGGCCTTGGTGTCCCTGGCTGTGCCCTCAGAATAGAGAAAGGATCCCTCTGCCATCTAGAAAAGCATTTCAGCTGCTGTGCTTCCCTTCTCTCTAGGAGGCTAAAAAGCAAATTCAAACCTTGATTATGTGGAGCTTTGGTAGGAGGTTGCAATCTGCTAAAGTGAGCTCATCTCCATCCAGGAATTTCCGGCTGGAAGCAGAGATCTCCTCCGTGCTGTAAGCATCGATTTCATCAGGCAGGGGGCTATTTAAATAGTTGTCCAGCTTCTTCAGGGCTTTAAGCAAAGATTTTTCCAAATCTGGGTTAAGACAATAAAAAGATCATTCAAGGCTGTACCAAGGTCCCTGTGACACCAAGCAACTCCTGCATCCTGTCTCCTGGCACCAGCCCAGACATCTGGCTGTGCCAACTCCTGCAATTCCTTGATCCTAGGCTTAAACCTTAATGCTGGGATAAGGGCTCTAAGGAGCTAAAAGGAGTTCTGGGAAAAACCATCCTGGGGCTGTGTTACCAGGAATGGCTCCTGAAACCCCTTTGTGGGGCGGGGTTTGGCCCCTGGCCCTGCCTTCACACTGACTCCTTGCCCAGGGCAGGGCAGCTCAGCTGGAGTGACAGCAGCAAGTCCCTGGGATGTCACTTTGGGGTGTTCAAAGCCAGCCCAGGGAAGCAGCTGAGAGCTGAAGGAAAGAGACAGAATCCTGGGTTGGGTTGGGTTGGGTTGGGTTGGGAGGGACCTCAAAGCTCACCCAGTGCCACCCCTGCCATGGCAGGGACACCTCCCACTGTCCCAGGCCGCTCCAAGCCCCACCCAGCCTGGCCTTGGGCACTGCCAGGGATGGGGAGACCACAACCAGCCTGTGCCAGGGCCTCACCACCCTCACAAAAGCATTTCTCCCTAATATTTCATCTCACCCTGCCTTCCTCCAGCCTAGGGCCATTCCTGGTCATCATGAGGGTCCTGCTTTAGACATGTGCCAAGGGGCTGGAGTCCTCATTATTTATGGAATTAGGGAATCTCTCACTTCCAGAGGGCTGTGCTTTTGGCAAAGCTGTGGGGAAGGTGCAGCCTCAAAGACCCCAGAGCTGAAGGAGTGAGGAGAGGCTGGAATTGGTGCTCCCATGGTGACAGCAGTATCTGCTTTCACCAACTCTTGGAATCCTTGATTAAAGGAGGGAACAAGCACAGATTTCCAAAGCCTCCACACTCTGGAATGTCCCTGTTTAACCTGAGCTGGAAATGGGTCATCTCCAGCACTGTCCTGGTCTGGTTTCTCCCTCCTAGGGCTGACAACAGGACTGCAGCACCTACTTTCATTTGCATCTTTTCTCGGGTTCTTTATAAAAGCAGAGAATTTTGCAAAGACGTCATTTCCCGCGGAGTTCGACTCGGGGTGCTTCGGTGCAAGTTTGGGATACCTGAGAAATTCAGAGAAACAAAAAGAAGTGGCCCAATTAGCCTTTATTTTTGTCTCCACTAATTAACACACATTTATTTGGAAGGTGACCACATACAGCCACACAGGACTCAAAAGGAACCATCCTCAACTAAAAACCACTTATTTTAAACTCTACCTAGATAATCTTTTCCTGAGAGCAATGAGAAATGACTCTTATTGCTGTAAGCACTACCCAAAACATCCCAGAGTGTCTTCCAGGCTTTCTCCTCCAGTGGTGAGGCTGCCTGGAATGTGGCTCCTGCCATGAGGAGGAGTGGAGGGAAAATCCCCAGTCCCAGGAGCTGCTGCCCCTCTCAGGCTCCTGGCCCAGCCCACTTGGGGCATCAGCAAGCTGACAGCAGCCATTCCAGGAGCTGTAGCTGCCAGGGATGGATAAAAATGGGAGAAAGTGGAAGCAAGGATGGGTAAAAATGGGAGAAAGTGGAAGCAAGGATGGATAAAAATGGGAGAAAGTGGAAGCAAGGATGGATAAAAATGGGAGAAAGTGGAAGCAAGGATGGATAAAAATGGGAGAAAGTGGAAGCAAGGATGGATAAAAAATGGGAGAAAGTGGAAGCAAGGATGGATAAAAATGGGAGAAAGTGGAAGCAAGGATGGATAGAAATGGGAGAAAGTGGAAGCAAGGATGGATAAAAATGGGAGAAAGTGGAAGCAAGGATGGATAAAAATGGGAGAAAGTGGAAGCAAGCAGTTGCTTCCCTGGTTTAAGTCAGGTTTGGCTGCTTGAGAAGGGAGTGCAGAGAGGGAACAGATATCCCAGAAGAGAAAAGGTCTGTGGGGTAGGGGACACAGTGCTGGGACAACAGAGGCACAGAGAGGTTCAGGGCGAGGTTGGAAGAGCTGCTGGGGTGAGGGAGGACAAATCCAGGACTCAGACCCTCATGTGCAGCCAGATGGATCCATGTGGACACTGTGAAAGAGCCCCAGCACATCCATTGTGTTCACTGCCCTCAGCCTCACAGAATCCCAGAATCACCAGGCTTGGGAAACACCTTCAGCACCATCCAGTCCCACCATCCCCAAACCATGTCCCCAGGGGCCACATGCAGATGACTGGAACATTTCCAGAGATAGTGATCCACCCTGGGCAACTCATTCCAATGCCTGACCACTCTTGAAGGGAAAACATTTTTCCAATCTCCAATCTGAACCTCCCTTGGCATAACTTGAGGCCATTTCCACTCATCCCTTCACTTGGGACAGGGCAGAAAAGCCTGACCCCATTTCACTGCAGAGTCCTTCAGGTGGTTTTAGAGAGCAGCGAGGTTGCCCTGAGCTTCCCCCTCACTGCACCAAGAGGGAAGCCTCAAACAATCCCAAGTCAGAGCAGGGAAAAGGTCAGGTTTCTGCAGCAACCCCCAGGTTTCCATGGGATGGATTCCAAGCCCTGGGAATGACCCAGCAGTGAGCTCAGGATGAAGGACAGCGGTGGGAGCAGCACAGCCCTGACCTGGGGACAGCCTGGGGACAGCCTGGGGACATCCCCAGCTCCAGCTCTGTTCCAAAGTCACCCCTGAGCTGGACCAGCCCTGGGTTCCCCCCCATGCACACAATGTGGTACCGGGGTGGTGCCAGCTTCTCCTCCAAGAACTCCTCGATCTTGTTGACATCGGTTTTCACTTCCCCATCAAAGGTCATGAATGGGGGGTTGGTGCCCGGAGCCAGGTTCTGCAAGTCTGCAGGTTTTCTGGGAAAGAAAAAAACATTAAAAGCTCCCTCTCCCTCCTTTTCATGAGCCCCTTTAGGCACTGGAAGGGGCTCTGAGGTCTCCCCAGAACCATTTCCTTTCCAGGCTGCACACACCCAGCTCTCCCAGCCTGGCAGAAAAGAGTCACCCTTTAAAATCCCTGTTTTGGAAAAGTGCTACAAAGTTCAAATCTCAGAATTAAAGGTCTCGATCTCACCTTTTCAGATCCACAGTTGTGACATTAAATATGACACCTTTGAGCCACAGGATCATAAAGAGGCGCTGAGAGAATGGGCAGTTCCCAATACTTTCCCCATCACTGCCAGCCTACAATTGGAAAAATTACAAATTACAAATGTCTGTTATAAATCACAGCAGTCCCTCCAAAGGAAACAGCCTCCACCTCATTTGTCTATGTGGACATAAATCTGCACAAGATGAAAATGAGTTAAATCAGTTTATGACCACAGGAAAGGAACAGAGAAATATTGACCAGCCTAAACAGAGATATGATGTCTAAAACACGGAAGGAAACAAGCAGAATAAATCAATTAATTAGGAATTTCAACCTAAAGGGTTGTGGTAGCCCTGGAGGTGGCGGCCATGGAAGTGTTGTTCTCAGGTAATTTATATTGCAATTTATATTGATTTGTTAAAGTGAGGCAAAGTCTTGCAGAGGAGCTACTGAGTGAGACTTGGTGTAACACTGCAAGAGATCAGGGGGCTCATTTTTAAGCTCTTCACATGATTCTCCTACAGCACAGCTTTAAAATTTAGATTAAATCAGGGGCAGAAGTAATAAAACCCAAGTGTCTCACAGTTAATAGGTTACTTCATTAAGGTTTGCAGCCCTTTTAACCCAAAAAACACACAAATCAAACCAGTTCTGTTTGTCCTTTTTCCATCGCTCAATGCTACCAAACAAATCTCAAACACAGCAAAACCTGCTCCATAAACAAACACACACCACACAGTGCTCACCTTCACAAAGAGCTCGATGGCTGGAAATAAGGACCTGGCCTGGAGCAGGCAGGAGCTCCAGGGATGCATGGCAAGGACTGGATAAATTGTCTGGTTCTCCCTATGAACTTGAGAAATCTCCCTGGAAAAACCCTGCCCCACAACCACTGGGAAAACCAGCACTGCCAGGGGGTGAGGACTCTCAAAAATGCTGGAACAGCTGGACTGCTGGGTTAGAAAAGCCTTGTTTCTGTCAGGAAAGCCTTGTTTCGTAGGTGGCAAAGCAGAGAGCTGCCTTTGTGGTTTTCCTCCTACTCAGAGCAGTGCTCTGCAGCTGCCAGCAGCCAGGAGACACAAAACTGCTGTGGATCTTGCAAAAAATCAGCCTGAAACGCTGCCAGCATGGCTTAGAATGGAGCTAAATGCACAACAGCTCCATTTGGTCTCATCCTGCCTCTGGTGCCAGGTGTTACCCACTGAGAGGAATGTCACATTTGTCTTTATAAACAAGCTGTAGATCTGGTAGACAAGGTTAGCACTAAGAGATAAACAATGGGATGGATTCCACTGAGTGATAAATGGGAAAAGATCTTTGCCTTTACAAACAAACTGTAGGTTTGCTGGTAAATGAAATTGGATATTGAAAGAAGCAATGGTGAAAAACTATGAATTGTATAAGAATTAAAAATTAAAAGGGAGGGTTATACATTAGAGGGGAATCTCAGGTGTCAGGTGTTCTGGGAAGTCTGTGCCTCTCAAGTACCTCAGCCCATGGGGAAAGAGAGAGGGAAATTGGGATAAAAGGAGGCTGTGTCCTCCAAAATTTGAGAGATCCCAGGGCAATGCCCCATGGCCTCTCCCTTTATTGGAATAAAGCAAAAAGGACTTCTCTGTCTCCTTTTTGGACATGAACCTCTGGTGTTTGTGGATTCATTTTCCTGACATCACCCTGAAGGAAAAAGGAGGGGAAGAGTCTGCTGGTGCCCCTCGGTGTGGGAATGGGCACCCTGTGCCAGGCTGTGCCAGGCTGTGCCACTGTGCCAGGCTGTGCCAGGTGTGCCAGGTGTGCCAGGCTGTGCCAGGTGTGCCAGGTGTGCCAGGCTGTGCCACCTGTGCCAGGCTGTGCCAGGCTGTGCCAGGCTGTGCCCAGGGCAGAAGCAGCACTGGGGACACTGCTGGGGACAGGGAGCAGACAGGTGCATCTGGAGAGGAGCTGGATCCCACCAGCTTCTTCCCAGCTGGATCTCTGGCACTGGAGGAGCCCTTGCCCAGCTGTGCTGCCAGATGTGTACCAAACACCATCCCAGACTGGTTTGGATTGGGAGGGATCTTAAAGCCCACCCAGTGCCACCCCTGCCATGGCAGGGACACCTCCCACTGTCCCAGGCTGCTCCAAACTCCATCCAAACTGGCCTTGGGCACTGCCAGGGATGGGGAATCCACAACCTCTCTGGGCCCCCTGTGCCAGGTCCCTGCTCCCTGCAGGTCCTCTGAGCTGGAGGGTGAAGAAAATCAGAGGAACTGAGGCACTTTGGGCTGACCCAGCCACGGCAGAGCTGAGGTGACCTCCTGAGGATGCAGAGAGCTGTGGATCAGCAGGGTCCCTGCTGTGGTCCCCTGGCAGTGCCTTTGGCACCACAGGGCAGCAGCTGCTCGCTGGGTGAGCTCGGGGACAGAGGGAGGGGACAGGGAGAGGTGCTGGAGCTCACCCACAGCAGGGATGTGAGCTCTGCCAGGGAGAACCCGAGGGGATTCTGCTGATCCCAGCACAGGAGATCAGACTGATCATGGAATCCCAGAATTACTGAGGTGGGCAGAGCCCCTCAGGATCCCCCAGTGCCACCCCAGTGCCACCAATCACTCCCAAGCCCTGCAGGCAGTGACTGCAAACCTCCCTGGGCAGCTCATCCCAATCCTGACCCCTCTGCCAGGGAAATTTTCTTTCCCAATCTCCACCCTGAGCCTGCCCTGGTGCAATTTGAGGCCATTTCCTCTCCTCCTTTCCCTGCCCCTCCTGGCAGGGAGTTGTGCAGAGCCACAAGGTCCCCCCTGAGCCTCCTTTGCTCCAGGCTGAGCCCCTTTCCAGCTCCCCCAGCTGCTCCTGGTATTTTCTAGACCCTAAATGTCTATTTTCTAGACATAACCATGTTCTGGCAGTGTGCTGGGACAGACACCCTCTTTTAATTAAAAAGATTTTTCTTCCATTTTAAATGTTGCTCAGTGCCCCCCTCCATCCCTGGCAGTGTCCAAGGCCAGGTTGGGACAGTGGGAGGTGTCCCTGCCATGGCAGGGGTGGCACTGGATGGGATTTAAGGTCCTTCCCAACATGAACCACTCTGGGATTCCATGAACAAAATATCTCATCTACTCCTGGAGCACACAAAGTGGTTTTTAAACTTTTGATGACTGTAAAGTGGTTCTGCAGATTTCTACATTATTAAAACACTGAAAACCCAGCCAAATTTACTTCAGTTTTAGCAATATTAAAATGTATGTATTAAATATATTAAAATTATATAGTAGCTATATAAAACCTTTTAAAAACCCAAAATTACTTCTGTCTGGCAATAGCACTGCTGCTCAAAAATGACATAAAAATTAAAATCAGAATTAATTTTTGTTCACTCAATGCAGCTCTAATGCACTTACTAACATTTTATGCAATGTTATATTTGGGTCAGATCACATCCAATCCAAAGCTTTTTGTCAAGAAGGGATCACCTGGAATTTTCTCTCTGTTTTCACCCCGTGGCCTCAGGCTGAAGAACAAACACCCAAACACTGAATTTTACAGAATCCTTTTGATGCCACCCACTGGGCTCAAAATGTTGCTCTTAAGAGCATTTGAGACACTGAAATTGTAATTCCAGGCTGAATTTTAAGACACACCAGCTGCAATTAAAGATAAGTTTTTAGGGAGAAAGTACCAATTTTGCCACTTAATATTCCAATGCCTTCCAACAGCCCCAGAGCTCTGCCTACCCACCAATACCCAACACTAAAATCAGATATTTCAGCTGCTGTTTATTTTCTCAGCCAAATATCAGGGGGAAAACCCCCCCATGTTTAAAATGTGGCTGTGATTTCTGCAGATAAATTGGTTTTTGGTACTTCCAGGGTTGACTCTTGCTGTGTGTGACATCCCCAGAGGGAAGTTCAATAAGAGAGATGTGAAAACAGCAGCTGGACACCACTTCAGGTAAAGAAAAAAAAGGTTTTCTCTTCTCTTTTTTTTTTTTTTTTTTTTCTTCACTTAAGAGCAAAATAAGCACTTTCCACTATCCCAGATTGCTCCAAGTTTTATTTCAAGTTGGCCTTGGGCACTTCCAGGGACGGGGCAGCCACAGCCTCTGGGAATTCCATTCCAGGGCCTCACCACCCTCCCAGGGAAGGGAGAAAACCAAATTTTCCTTTTTCCTCAGGGACACAGGGTAAGAAACCTTCAGAGCAGCATCCAGGCACTGTGAACTCAGCACTGAGCAAACATGGAATGAAAAATCTGCTCCTCACTTAAAATCAAACACAAAATCTATTCCCAGACCATCAGCAGTGGTGTGGGGATGCAGGAGTGCAAGTGTTTTTATAAAACCCTGTGTAGATTAAAAGCTTTTGGCCAAAGCTGGGCCTAAAAGGGACACCAAGGGAAAGGGGGTGAGAGGAGATGAGAGGTGATAAAAGGAATAAACTTTACACTGGAGGTGATAACAGGAATTAACTTTACACTGGAGGTGATAAAAGGAATTAACTTGACATTGAAGGAGACAAAAGGAATTAACTTTACACTGGAGAAGATAAAAGCAATTAACTAACTTTACACTGGAGGTGATAACAGGAATTAACTTTACACTGCAGGTGATAAAAGGAATTAACTTTACACTGCAGGTGATAACAGGAATTAACTTTACACCTGCACAGCTTTAGTGAGCACAGGACTCCCCTGAGCTGGGTGTTGGTGATCAGGGATCAGGAGAATTGGCTCAAGGCTGAGTTTATCTCAAACAGGGCAGCAGCTGAGACAGGTCAGGGCTGCCCTGACCTTGACCAGGGCTTTGGGCTGAGATCCCACCTGCAGGAATGAGCAAACTCTTGCTCCCCCACATTTTAAATTTTGGGCAGATTTATTCTGGCCAACAATTCAATTTTTAAGTAATTCTGTTTGGTTTCTGGAATTTGATATTCTTGCTTTCATGGAGTCAATTTACTGCCTTTATTTTATTTTAGGTTTCATGACTCATGTGTTCAATAAAGCTCTCAACTAGAAATTGTTCTTTGAATGCTCCTGGTCCTCAGGCCACGATCAGGATTAAAAACCTGTTGGATATTTATGGGATGTCTCCCTCAGCCCTGTTTTTATGTACTGAGCAGTGCTCACAGCTCAAGGGGGCGACATCCATCAGGAAATTGCAATTCTCTCTAGAAACAGAGAGGGAAATGAGGCTGAAGCTGCAATTTCATGGAATTATGGAATGGTTTGGGTTGGGAAGGACCCTAAAACTCATCCATTCCCACCCCTGCCATGGCAGGGACACCTCCCACTGTCTTCTCCAAGCCCTAGTGTCCAATCTGGGCTGGGACACTTCCAGGAATCCAGGGGCAGCCACAGCTTTTTGGGAATTTTTTTCCAGGTCCTCCCACTTTCCATGGGAAGGATTTTCCCTCTGGATCCAGCTCCCTCTCTCCCTGTGTGCCAAGAGCCACCTCAGGGCAGAGAAAACCTCTTTTCTTCTCTCCCTGCTTTATTTACTGCCCGAGGCTGCTGGGTAAGTAATTAATGCAGAAATGAACTTAATCACCCTGTAAGTCATTAAATGTTTCTGATGCAGAGGGAGAAATTCTCCTTCATTAAGAAGGAACTTTGTGGCACTCAACTTTTTACCTTTGGCCAGTTGCTTTACAAATAATGAGGAGCAAAAGGCCCAAACTCAAATCTAATCTTAGATCTTATACCCATTTAAATTTGATTTTGATATTAGAACCTGCTCAGTATTTCTACACCCTTCCAGTTCTGATAAAGGTTATAAATAAATGGACTATTAAATTTGTAAAGTGAGCAAAAACCAAGGGAGTGCAGTTGAAAATTAAAATGAGATATCTTGTGTTGCATTTTTAGAGGCTGGTGTTTACTAATATTCACCTTATTTACAATGAAGAGATTAAATATTAAATTTATGTGTGAAAGCACTCTTTGCAAAAGAGGAAAATAAAGAAATTCTGTGATTTTATAACTCTGCTGTTGCCTTGGGCCAGGCCCCTCATGGTGTCACAGGAATTTCCAGCCATAGCCATGACTCTCTACACCTCTTTTTTTAAAGAAAATCCCTGAAATCCAATGAAATTACAAAGGCAAAATGCAAATTGCAGACCTGCATTTAAAGCCACTGCAGTAGCTACAGGATTTAGCAGAGCATGGGGCAGTGCAGGGCAAATAAAGGGAAAAATAAATGAGGAAATCAAATTGTGGACTGAATAACTGAAAAACTTGAGCTGCACTTCAGCAGAGTTTAAATTAATCTTGCACACTTTGGGAGTATTCTCCTCCATGAATAATTGCCATTTGGCAATTTTGGTTTGCATTTTGAGTTACCCTTGGTTTGTGTCTCTCTCAAACCAGCGTTGATTGGAACCATCACCATTTGTTTGCTTTTCCAGCTGATGTTGAGAATGGATTTTTGTCTTTTTTTGGGAGGAAATTCCTCCCTGTGAGGAGGACATCCCTGGGAGTGTCCCAGGCCAGCTCCAATCACTCCCTTTAATCCTTACCCAGCTTTTTATTTGAATTTTCCAGATTATTTTCAAGCCCTTGGCAGGAGTGGAAGAAAACCATGAGCCCTTTAAGCAAGGCCAGGTGAAATCAGAGCTGCCCAGTTCCAGGTCAGTGCTTTAGATCTGCCACCAGCTATTCCCAACCTTCCCTGGGAATTTTGGGAATTCCACAGGGCCCCTGTGGAACATTCCCAGGTCACAAGCAGCAGCCCAAATGCTATTAACCATTTATCCTGTTACAGGAATTATGGTCAAATCCCTCCCTGCCATTCCTAATCCCCATTTAATAACGTGGCGAGCTGCCAGCTCAACCTGGAGACAAAAAACCCTCAGAGCCTTCGGAAATTCTTACAGGGAATTACTTCAACAAAAGGGTTTTATATTCCTCAACATGTTCTGGGGCTGGGAAAAACAGATTAAAGGGTATTTCTGTGATACATCCTGTTTTATACTGCATTTATACTGACCTGCAACACAGCTGGGCTGGTCCTAGCTACATACAAAAACTGGAGAAAAAATTATATATAAAAACTATCTATGTAAATTATATAAAAAAACTACCTGTGTAAATTATATATAAAAACTATCTCTGTACTTCTAGATTGATAAAAAACTATAAATTATATTTATAAATTTATATATATATATATAAATTATATGTATATAAAAACTATCTCTGTACTTCTAGATTGATAAAAAACTATAAATTATATTTATAAATTTATATATATATATAAATTATATGTATATAAAAACTATCTCTGTACTTCTAGATTGATAAAAAACTATAAATTATATTTATAAATTTATATATATATATAAATTATATGTATATAAAAACTATCTCTGTACTTCTAGATTGATTAAAACTATAAATTATATTTATAAATTAATATATATATATATCAATTATATGTATATAAAAACTATCTCTGTACTTCTAGATTGATTAAAACTATAAATTATATTTATAAATTTATATATATATTTCAATTATATGTATATAAAAACTATCTATATACATCTAGATTGATAAAAATTATAAATTATATTTATAAATTTATATATATCAACTATATATATATAAGCTATCAATTTCCTTCTAGATAGATAACAACTATAAATTATATTTATAAATTGCTATATATATCAATTTTATATGTGTGTATAAATGTATTACATAAACTATATGTATTAAATTCAGTAAAAACTGAAATTGTAATATATAAGAAATATTAAATAAAATAAAGAAATATTAAAGAAATATCAGAAATATTAATTAAAATATATTAGATGTATCAATTAATATAAATAAATTGCATAGAATACATATAAACAAAACAATATCTATAAATTATATGTATGAAATACCTGTGATTTGTGCTGGAAACCAATAAGTAAATAAATAAGAAATATTCAGATAAAGAAGCTCTCTTGTACAGCTTCAGGTAGAAAATACTTTGCCAATGATATTCCTAATTTAAATCAAGAGGTAAAAGTGAAATATTGAAAGACTGGGGCAGTTTTGTTCACCTCCAATAATTTGTGATCTTTTGGTCCACATAGAAAGAATAAAATAAACCCTGTCAGCTGCAGTGGGAAGATGCCCTCCAAGAATTTCAATTCAATTCAATTTAAATTTAAATGGAATTTTAATTTAAATTGAAATTAATTTAAATTTAAATCCAATTCAATTTAAAAATAAATAAAAGGACCTTCCATTCCCAGTATAAATTGCAATTCCAGGCTCTTCTCCATCCTGCTCTTCCCAGCACCTCACTGCTCTGGGAAATGAGGAGAAACACAGCATTGCTAATTAAATTTGGGGTTTTAATGATACACTGCAGAAATGATATTTAAACCCCACTGGATCTAAGGCTGATCTTCCTCAACACCAGGAATGTCCCAGTGATCCTGGATCCTCCTGGCAGAGGGAGCTCATGGTTCTGCTGAGGGCTTGGAGGGTTTTTTTTTTTCCAAAATGTTGAAGTCTTTTGGGTATATTTGGGCCCTGTTTTGAGTTTCATCTGCTCCATTATGAAAAAAAAAAAAAAAAAAAAAAAAAGATTTTTTTGTATTTACAAAATGCTCCTCTTCTCTAAAAGCTTTTTAAAATTTAAAATTTAAATTTCCAAAACAGCCACCAGGGAAATGTCAATGATTCACCAAGACACAAACGGGGATTTTTCTGAAATTGGAGTCAATGTTTAACTTGTTTGTAACTGCCCCATTTGAGTAACTCAGGGAAGGCTTTGCTCCCACTGCCCCTGTTCTGCTGTTTGACTTTGGGCTCTGACAACTCCATTTCTGAATATCTGCAATATTCTTACATGTGCTCAAATTTCAGCATCTGGAGAGAAATGAAACAAAAGGGGAAATTCCACCTTTGTGCCTCTGCCTCCAGCAGCAGTGCCAGGCTGTCAAAGCTGTTTTCTTGGAGAAACTCAGTATTTTTAGGAAGGAATTAAAACCCTTCAGTGCTGAGACAGTCACTTGAGCTGAGTTTTTCTCAGGAAATCATCAGACACTGCACATGGAAATGCAGACAGGGCCTTGTCACAGGGGACATTTTATCATCTCAGCAAGGAGATTTTGGGTCACCTTCCCAGGGCATCCACTTGGGCAGAGCCAGGGGGACAAGCCACTCATTGGTAAATAATCAGGGAATATCCTGAGCTGGAAGGGACCCACAGGGATCATCCAGTCCCAGCCCTGCCCTGCCCAGACCCCCCAACAATCCCAGCCTGGCATCCCTGGTGGAGCTGTGGCATTGCCTGGTCAGTGCCCCAAAACCCTCAGAAGGGAAAAACAACCCAACCTGTAGGACCTTTCCAGAAAAAACACAGGGAATACACTCAGTGATGGCACAGCAGGACATCTCCACACTCCACTTCCCCTTCCATAAACTCTGTTTTTCCTTTCTCTGCCCAATTCCCTTTCCCAGCTCTGTAGAGGAGGAATCTCTCTCTGGTTAAAAACCATAAAACTGCAATTCCAGGTGGCATCACTAGGAATAAACATCCTGAAAAACCCTGGGCATGCTGAGAGCTTCCATTATCACTTCTGCTTCACAGAATTTAAACAAACAAAGAGTCATAAAAATGGGTTTGCACAGTCCACACAACACTGAAGAAAGGCCTCAGGTGGTATTTCCACAAAAATCACACTGATGGACTCAGGGAATGGTTTGGGTTGGGAGGACCTTAAAGATCATCTCATTCCAACCCCCTGCCATGGGCAGGGACACCTTCTGCTACAAATTTTTATTTAAAGAAATAGCTTTTCAAAGTTTCTCCTGATGTTTTTAATAATTTGATTTTAGTATAGTTCTATTTTCCAAGTAATTGCTCAAATCACTTTCCAGAAAATCACTCCCCACATTCCAATGTTTTCTATTTGTGAATGCCATGAGTTCTCTAGACTGGTTTGTTACTCCTCTACAGGAAACACCAATCAAGCCTCAAATTCAACAGAGTGAAAACTCCTTGGCAGAGCTGCAGGTTGATCCCTCATCCCAAAATTATCACATTTGGAAGAGCCCTTCAAGCTCACCCAGCCCCAGCATCCATCACCACCCCTCAACCACATCCCACATCCAGGGGAAGAATTCCAGGGACGTTCCTGAAGCTCTCCAGCAGGATTTAGGGACTGAAATTTAATTTCACACAACCAGGGGCTGAGGGCAAGGAGCAGCCAAGGAAAACTCCCACCCTTGGTCCTGCTCTGTGCTGCTCACAGGTGAGAGCAGGTTTTAAAAAGACAAAATTGAGGAGCAGGGGCCCCACGGGTGGAATTTGGGCAGCTGGCTGATCTCATCAGGAGACTCTGCTGAGCACGAAATCCAAGCTGTGCCCTGGGCCTGGATCAGGAAAGGTTCCCAGTTTAATGAAGGGCTTACACAGCACGTGACTTTAAGCTTGTGCTTAAAGCAAAACACATGGTGTGGGGCTTTACTGCAGCAGTCAGCTGGGAGGAAATAAAAACAGGAATAGGGCCAGGAAGATTTGAAGACTTTAATTTTCTTTCAATTTTTTTTTTTCCCTAAAACCAACTTTCAAACCACAGAGATGGACCCTGGGAATGAACAGAGACCTGAGACCTGTACAGTGCTGGGGGCACACTGGGATTTAGCAGTTCCAAAGCACAGCTAAAGGATGATTCCAGGAGTATTTACACAAAGTTGTGGTTCTCTTATCCCTGGCAGTGCCCAAGGTCAGGTTGGACATTGGGGCTGGAGCAGCCTGGGACAGTGGGAGGTGTCCCTGCCATGGCAGGGGTGGGATGGGATGGGATGGGATGGGATGGGATGGGATGGGATGGGATGGACTTTAAGACTGTATCCAACCCAAACCAATCAGTGATTCTGACTAAATCATACAAAAATAACTTAGATGCAATTTCATATTTCTGATCACTGATTTCTGTCTGTTGGTTTATGTCAATCTGGAAAACAATGTTGGTCTGTCAGTTGTCTAAATCCCAGAATTATCAGGGTGGGCAGAGCCCCTCAGGATCCCCAGTGCCACCCCAGTGCCACCAGCATCACCCCAAGCCCTGTCCCCAAGGGCCACATCCAGCCTGTCCTGAACACTCCCCCAGGCAGTGACTGCAAACCTCCCTGGGCAGCTCATCCCAATCCTGACCCCTCTGCCAGGGAAATTTTCTTTCCCAATCTCCACCCTGAGCCTGCCCTGGTGCAATTTGAGGCCATTTCCTCTCCTCCTTTCCCTGCCCCTCCTGGCAGGGAGTTGTGCAGAGCCACAAGGTCCCCCCTGAGCCTCCTTTGCTCCAGGCTCAGCCCCTTCCCAGCTCCCTCAGGAATTCTTGGAATCACAGAAGGGTTTAGGTTGGAAATTACCTTAAATCTCATCTCATTCCAGCCCCCCAAAAAGCTGCTGCTCATGGTGTCCCCAGCACACCCAGCAACCCAGAGAGTTATGAAGGGAATTTGTAATTCCACTGCCTCAGGGACCTGGAATTGCCATATTCCAGCTGAAAAAAAACCCCAAAAACATTCAAAGGGAGCTGAGAGAGGGCAAATACCCACGGGCAGGGAGCCAACATCCTGCTTTGGCTTTGGAGAAACACTGCTGTGCTGCTTTTGGTACAGCAGGGACCCCAAATCAGAGAGCACTGACCCCAAATCACACAGCAGGGACCCCAAATCACAGAGCACTGACCCCAAATCTCACAGCTCTGACCCCAAATCACAGAGCTGTGACCCCAAATCACACAGCACTGACCCCAAATCAGAGAGCACTGACCCCAAATCTCACAGCACTGACCCCAAATCACAGAGCACTGACCCCAAATCTCACAGCTCTGACCCCAAATCAGAGAGCACTGACCCCAAATCTCACAGCTCTGACCCCAAATCACACAGCTCTGACCCCAAATCACACAGCACTGACCCCAAATCAGAGAGCACTGACCCCAAATCACACAGCACTGACCCCAAATCACACAGCACTGACCCCAAATCTCACAGCACTGACCCCAAATCAGAGAGCACTGGCCCCAAATCACAGAGCACTGACCCCAAATCTCACATCAGTGCAGCTCTGGGGCTCTGCTGCTCCTGCCCCAGCCTCAGGGCTGCTCCAGGATTATGTTTTCCTTCTCCTGGGATAACTTTCCCAGCATCCCTGAATCCCAGAGGTTGGAAAAGCCCTCCCAGCCCCTGCAGTCCCACCTTGTCCCCAGCCCAGAGCTTTCACAGCTCCTCAGTGAAAAAAGCAGGAAGTCTCCCTGACAATGCAAATGGAAATATCCAAAGGAATGGTGGAGAGAAGCAACTTACAAAAAACATGACAGGATTTTAAATGACAGGATTTTTCAACTTTTTTTTTCCAGGTGGCAGTGAAAAGATCCTGCAGGAGGTGCAAAGAGTGGAGCTCAGGAAGGATAAAAACAGGGAGTGAGGAGAAGGGAGCAGAGCCCAGTGTGTGGAGCTGGTGGAACTCTGCACACAGAAATCTTCAATTTCACTCATTGAGATCATGGAAATCCTGAGCTCCTGTGGTGAATCTGCACTAAGAAATGCCCACAAACAGCTGCCCACCTGCATTTGGGCCCACACAGCAGTTTTTGGCTGGATAACCCACACTCACCTCACTCCCTGACTCACTCACACCCCGACTGAGGAGGAAAAATCTGTATTTTCAGCACCAGCAGCTGCTCAGTGCTGCCAGTTGCAGCGTTTGCAGCAAGCAGCAGGTGCAGCACAGACTCCACTGAATGGGCATCCAGGTGTTCCAGGGAGCTGAGCTCCTGCTGCCCTCGGATTCCTCACCTACAGCACTCAAAATTCAGGCACTGCTTTATAATCTAAGTTCTGTTTGAGGCCCAGATTCATCACATCAGAGAAAAAAATTAAAAAAAAAAAAATTTTTTTCTATTTTGTAGGAACCCCCCATTCCCATTTCAGCCTCTGGAGGCTGGGATGCAGTTTGTTCCCATTTCTGTGCTCCCAGCAAAGCTTTTCATTTCTCAGTTTTTAACCCTTTCCATAACTCTGCACAGCTCTGTGTGAACTCACTCAGGGACATCTCAGGAGTGGTGCAAGGAAATTCTGCTGCAGACAAGTAAGCTCTGTCTCTGATGGGAAGGAAATCATCCTCTGAATGAATTAATGACTTAGAGACAAAAAATGTCACCAAACTGGATAAATCCCCCTGCTTTTCCTTGGGTAAAATCTGTTACCTTGTGCTCATGGTCAGCTTTGACTAAAATCCATTTAACCCTGAAAGTGAGGGAGAAATGTTTTGGGAGATGAGCAAGACCTTGTGCTCCAGCTGGGCCAAGTGTTTGTGGTACAGAGAAATCCCCAGGAATCTCTGGAATTCTGAAATCTGCAGTTGTGATTCTGTTGAGTTTTCCATCTATAAATAATTAGATAATTACAATTTAGAAATAAACTCTTAAGTCTAAGGTAAATGTTTTACTGCTTAAAATCAATGCAGTGAGTTTTAGTGAGAGTTCAAGTATATTCAAGTGGTAAAAAAAAAAAAAAAAATCTGACATTTACAGAAGTTTTCTGATCAATAAAGAGCTTTTGCTACAGAAGGGGAAAAAGCCCTTGAAAGTCAGAAAGCACAAGGTACCAGGGACACTGAATTCCCAAGGAAAGGATATCTGGATGACCTTTGGGAACATTTGCCTTTGAAACACCTGGAATAATGGGTATTGTTATCTAAAGAAAATAAATTATATCTATTTTCATGTTAGCCTAGGATAATATTCCCTAGCAGGGGAACTGCCAGGATTAGTCCAGCACTATTCCTGTGTTCTTTTCTTGTGCATTTCCTAAATTTGGGGATTTATTTTTACATTTCTCTGTATTTGTTTAGTGCTATTAAACCATGGCATGGCCATTTTGGTGTCTGGGGGATACTGATCTCTCCAGTTGGCTTTTTTCCCCTTTTTTTTTGGAAAAACTCACACCAACCTCTAACTAAAAACTAATCCAATCCCAGCTACAAAAATCCAGCTCCAGGTGAGGTAAAATACTCAAGCTTTATAATACAGAATTAATTAGAAAAGCAGCTGGATTGTTTTCTTAAATTACCAATATTAAGCCCATCACAAAAATGTTCCTCCCTTCTCCTTCTGCCTTTATTAATTCAAAGATTTTCAAAGCCCATGTTTAATCCTAATATTTGGGAACCACGGAGTCACAACAAATGCTCTTATTCTCCAGGCTTTTCTCTCATTTTGGCCATGTTTTCCTCCCATAAAGTGGAAGGCACCAGGTTTTAATTTTAATTTTAATTTTAATTTTAATTTTAATTTTAATTTTATTTTTATTTTAAGGTGAATTCTGGCTGGCAGAAGCAGCCTCAGGAGGTGCAGGATGGGATGGTTTCTAGAAGAGAAGGTCCCAAATGCCTTCTGCTTCCCCAGGTTTATTTCCTTAACTTTCTGTTTATCCCACCCTGCTCCACATTTTAGTCCAGAGGGGTTGGAGAAGAGGGAAGGAATCACCTCCAGATGTTTTCTACACACTGAAAATCCCCATCTGCTGAAGGCTCTGTTGGATGGTGCTGTTCCCATGCCAAATCCCAGGATTTTGGTGGGATTGCAGGCACAGCATAGAAAGGTCTAAATCTCTTCTCAATAAAATACCAGATATTAGTTTTAGTTTTCCCCCCTCCTCCATTTTTTTTTTTTTCACCATTTCCTTGTAAGTCAAATCTTCCCTCCAAACAATCAGGAACTGGACAATGACCAGGGATGCTCTTTGCTGACTGTGAATTCAGCCTTGCCAAAAGTTGGGACGAGTCTCTAAATGCCACCCAGAATTCACGTTGGAAAACCCCAGCATCGCATTTGAAACATTTCCCGGGTTCCTCCTCTCAGCCCCTGCCATGAGAACCCCTCTCCCTGAATTTTGGGGATCTGAAAATCCACGGGGAGCTCCTTATGGCAGCGATTCCTGAAGGAGTGAGGAGTCAGAGGCGAGTTTATATTGGGCGTTAAAAACCAAATCGCCTTGGCCAGGCTGGCCCTCGCCTGCCACAAATAAATGTCCCCAACACGGGGATCCTGCGACAGGAGATGGGGATTCCCCGCAGCCCCTCACCCTACCTTGACGAAGAGGGAGATGTCGTGTTCCTGCTTCTCCTCCTCCTCCTCCTCCTCCTCTTCCTGCAGGGCTCCCGGCGAGCCCGTCCCGTCCTCCTGCTGCTGCTCCCGCTCCCCGTTCAGGCTCCGACCGGCGGCTGTCACCTCAGCCGGGGCTGGCACCGCATCCTCGGGCACTGTCACCTCAGCCGGGGCTGGCACCGCATCCTCGGGGACTGTCACCTCAGCCGGGGGTGGCACTGCATCCTCGGGGACTGTCACCTCAGCCGGGGCTGGCACCGCATCCTCGCATCCTCGGGGACTGTCACCTCAGCCGGGGCTGGCACCGCATCCTCGGGCACTGTCACCTCAGCCGGGGGTGGCACCGCATCCTCGGGGACTGTCACCTCAGCCGGGGCTGGCACTCCATCCTCAGGGACATCTTTGGGGACTGTCACATCAGCCGGGGCTGCCTCCTCCACCGCATCCTTAGGGATTGTCCCCAGCGCCTCCTCCTCAGGACTGTCCCAGCCGAGGCTGGCACTGCATCCTCGGGGACATCCTCGGGCACTGTCACCTCAGCCGTGGCTGGCACTGCATCCTCGGGGACATCTTTGGGGACTGTCACATCAGCCAGGGGTGGCACCACATCCTCGGGGACATCCTCGGAGACTGTCACATCTTCCGGGGGTGGCACCGCATCCTCGGGGACTGTCACCTCTGCCGGGGCTGGCACTGCATCCTTGGGGACATCCTCGGGGACTGTCACCTCAGCCGGGGCTGGCTCCTGCACCTTGGGGACATCCTCGGGGACTGTCCCAGCCGGGGCTGCCTCCTGTACCTCACCCTTAGGGACTGTCCCCAGCGCCTCCTGGGGGACTGTCCCCACCGGGGCCGCCCCCTCCTCAGGGACTGTCCCAGCCGGGGCTGCCTCCTGCTCCGCATCCTCGGGGACTGTCCCCGCTGGGGCTGTCACTGGGGCTGCCACTGCAGCCTCCTCGGGCTCTGTCCCCGACCGGGCTTCCTCCCTCAGAGCTTCCTCGGGCTCTGTCCCGGGCGGGGCTGTCGCGACAGCCACCTCGGGCTCTGCTCCCGCTGGGACCGCCTGTCCCAGCGCCTCTCCGGGCTCTGTCCCCACCGGGGCTGTCACCTCTGCTTCCCTGGACTCTGTCACCTCTGCTTCCCCGGGCTCTGTCCCCACCGGCTCTGTCACCTCTGCTTCCCCAGGCTCTGTCACCTCTGCTTCCCCGGGCACTGTCACCTCTGTCCCCACTGGCTCTGTCACCTCTGCTTCCCCGGGCACTGTCACCTCTGTCCCCACTGGCTCTGTCACCTCTGCTTCCCACTGGCTCTGTCCCCACCGGGGCTGTCACCGCAGTCTTCTCAGGCTCTGGTTCTGCCGCCTCCGGGGGCTCTTTTTCCGTCGGGGTTTCCTCCCTCACCGGAGGCTCCGTTCCCGCCGGGGCCACCACCACGTCCTCGGGCTCTGTCCCCGCCAGTGCTGCTTCTTCGGGCTCCGTCCCCGCCGGTGCCACCGCCTCTCCCCCGGGCTCCGTCCCCGCCGGTGCCACCGCCTCTCCCCCGGGCTCTGTCCCGTCCATCGCCCCCTGGTCCCCCGCGCTGTCCCCGCCGGGGTCCCGCCGCTCTCCGCTCGCTGGCCCCGGGCTCTCGCTGCCCCCGGGGCTCTCCGGGCTCAGCTCCGCGGGCCCGTCCGGGGGCTCGGCCGCTCCTTCGGGGCACAGCCCGGGCCGAGCCCCCTCCGCCGCCGCCGCCTCGTCCTGCTCTCCGTCCCGCGGGACCTCGCTGCGCTCCGGGGCCCGCCCCGGGCTCTGCTCCATGCCCGGCACCGCCGCGGGACGAGCCGGAGCAGCGCGGGGCAGAGCGGGGCACGGCCGGGGAACGGGGCGGGGACAGCCGGGGGACACGGGGCGGTGGGGCCGGGGCTGCGCTCCTCCCCTGCCCCTGCCCCTGTCCCTGCCCTGTGCCACCGCCCCGGGGACAGCTCCTGCCCTGTGCCACCCTCCTGTCCGGACACAGCCCCTGCCCTGTGCCACCCTCCTGTCCGGGCACAGCCCCTGCCCCGCTGAAACACTCATCTTAGAAAATTAGCATTTTAGTTACCTTGCTGAAAATAATTAAAAGTTAGAAGGGAGTAGTTATCTGAAACTTAAATAATTGATTGTCTGTTATTTCATGTTTGCTCAGCTGCGTTTACAATGGGAAAAGATGAAACCAGTGATCAGATCCAAAGGAACACAGACAATGCAACCAGAAACCCATTCTTTGAAAAACTGGACTATCCCCAGAAATCATTTGTATTGTCATTGATAGAAAAGGTCAGGAGTTTAGGGTGAGGAAGACTCACGTTACTTCCTCCTTTTACGACCCCTCCCCACGAAAACGACCCCAGACTTAATTTAAGAAGTCAATCAATGCTTAATAGCTATTCAAGCTAATTACCACAGGAAACGGGGGATGGGAGGGGCTGTTATTATGAATATGTTTGAATATTTGTTTGAATTCTTTGTCAATAAACAGACTCTGTGATCACCTGTGATTTTGCAGTGTATTAGAGGATTACCTCACGCTGAATAAACTCACACTTTCTAACTTTAAATTGTTACAGAGTCTTTTTTCCGGCACGGTTGAGTATCGGTATTAGACCAATACTCTTATTTTGGTAAATCAGAGCCACTCTGGATCGCGGCGCACCCAGCGCTGCCCCGGCCACCCCCGCCCCGCCGGCACCGGAGCTTTTGCAGAGTGGCCAAAAATCTCCTCGTGTGTGTGTGTGTGTGTGTGTGTGTGTGTGTGTGTGTGTCCCCCTATCTTTCTCTTTACAAGGCTTTTGAAACCCAAACTGTTCAATTAAGAACGAACACCTACATTATTTTTATTTTTAACCTAGTAACTAACCACTTGTGACCTGCTTTTTCTAATTACATAAAATTCCACTTAAACCCGTGAAGAAGAAAGAAACTTCCGCCCTAAAACCTCAGTCTTGCTCTATACACATTACCATATTCTAAACCCTTCAATTCTAAATTTTCCACCACGTAGTATCACACAATTCTATCCAAACTGCACATCCATGATCCCAGTTCTATCATTCAATTTTGGAAGCTTCTCCACGGCCTCGGGTTAAAAGCAGTGTTTTCTTGGGGGTCAGTGCCTGTCAGCACAGAAAATCTGAAATTCTCAGTGAGCAGGATTCCAGCAGTGGCATTTTCCACATCAGGTTCCCTCCGAACACCCGCACCGCTGGTGATGCTCCGGAACTGGCACAGCCCCGATGGTTGCGGCTCGCACGGTTTGGTAAAAAAAACACGGATGAAACATTTCGGGCTACTCCAAAAGCAGTTGAAAAGGGAGATGCGTCCTTATCAGCTCGTCAAAGTTGTGAAAGGGAATAACACAACGCGCTGTGTAAAGAAATAAACAGCTGGATTTGCACGCTTTGAAGTGGTTTTCATTCTGTGAGTTTGCATTTAAATAGGGTGAGAAACTCCCGTCCTAGCAGAGCCAGCAGCTGCGAAAGAAATAATAACTTTTCCTTCAGGTAAGGAGAATAATCCTAATTTCCTAGGTGCAGACAGAATAGTGCAGGCAGAGTTGGCAGTCGGGAGTGAGGTATTCTAATGAGAAAAACCCAACAGTTAAACAGTTTTGTATTTGTGTATATAAACCCACTTTTTATATTTGAGAGGGGACAGAGCAGGGATAGAACACAGGGGTTTGGGATGGGTGTGAAGGGGAAAGATGCAGCCAACAGGAGCGGGGAAATCCTACAGAATAATTCATTGCATAAGGTCAAACACTCTGCCCTGATGAAAAAAAAACAAAAAAAAAAACCCAACACAAAAACCAAAAAAAACAACAACAAAAAAAAAAAAAAAAAAAAAAAAAAAAAAAAAAAAAAAAACAAAAAAAACAGACAAAAAAAGAACAATCCTGCAGCTCTTGGATGCTTGCCCAGAGGAGCATCGCAAGTGAGACAAAAGAACAGAGGTAGCTGTGCTTGCCAGGAATGTTCCTGGAGGATTTAGGAACAGAGGATCATGAAGATTTGGGAGCAGGGACTCAGCTGCTGCCAATGGAGGTTTGCAGGTGGAACCATCCTGAGGAATTATTTCCCCTATCTCTTCTATGAGGTTTGATATCAGTAGAGTGACACAACTCAGTAACCTCTGGAGAGATAATATTGGTTTATTCATCCTCACATTTGCTGAAGGGTTCTTAACCCTTGGCCTGAAGGTTGGACATATCAGAGAATTCCAGAAGGGTTTGGGTCAGAGGGGACATTAGAAATAATTCCCTGCCATGGCAGGGACACCCCCACTGTCCCAGGCTGCTCCAGCCCCAATGTCCAACCTGGAACTGAACATTCCAGGGATCCAGGGGCAGCCACAGCTGCTCTGGCAATTCCAGCCCAGCCCCTCCCAGGGAACAATTCCTAATTCCTAGTATCTCATCCAGCCCTGCCCTCTGGCAGTGGGAGCCATTCCCTGTGTCCTGTCCCTCCATTCCCTGTGTCCTGCCCCTCCATTCCCTGTGTCCTGTCCCTCCATTCCCTGTGTCCTGCCCCTCCATTCCCTGTGTCCTGTCCCTCCATTCCCTGTGTCCTGTCCCTCCAGCCCTTGGGAATTGTCTCTCTCCCTGTTTCCTGCAGCTCCTTCAGGCCCTGCAAGGCCACCCTGAGCTCAGCCCAAAGCTTCTCCTGTGCAGGTGAACAATCCCAGCTGTGCCAGCCTTTCCTCCCAGCAGAGCTGCTCCATCCCTCTGCTCATCCTGCTGCCTCCTCTGGGCTCTCTGCAGCAGCTCCAGCTCTGAGCTGGGCTGGGGCAGGGCTGGGGCAGCTCTGCAGGTGGGGTCACACCTGAGCAGAGCAGAGCAGAATTTTCTTTCTCTTTGCCACACCCGATGTGCTGCTGCCAACTGCTCCTCACAATGAGAATCTACTGCAGTGCTCCATAAATGCTCCAGAAAAATGTAACCCTGCTTGAGGAACCTTGCAGAGCTACTTTGGGTGATTCAATATTTCGGGTTCTTACACAGTTCCTTTGTGTGATTAAATATTCTGGGTTTTTACAGAGCTTCTTTGGATTACTCAATATTTTGAGTTCTTGCATATCTCCTTTGGGTGTTTCAATATTTTGGGCTCTTACACACCTCCTTTTGGTGGTTGAATACTTTGGGTTCTTACACAGCTCCTTTGTCTGGTTCAGTATTTTGGGTTGTCACACAGCTCCTTTGGGTGGTGTCAGGTTTGCAGTTTGAGCCGGGATTTGTGTCCTGCCGATGTGATGGAAGCCCAGCAGAGCTGCCTGCCTGTCCCCTGTTCCCTGCAGAGTTTATCCATTGACACCTCCATCCCATTTCCCTTTATTTACCTGTTCCCTGCTTTCAGTTCTCACAAGGTGAGGATTTCAAGGGCAACAAAACCCAAACCCTCGCAGTGATAAGCAGTCCCTGAGCGTTAACAAAAGCCAACAAAAATCCCTTTCAGTGCCAGCCAGTGCCTGCTGGTGAGCATCGGCGCAGGGTTTAAGCCTAACAAAAGATTAGCTCTTTAAATATTCACGGGAGCCTTACAAAGTCACAGCGAAGGACTAACAGCTCCCACATCCCGTCGTTAATTCTCTTTGTAGCACACAAATTTCAGGCGGAGCTCTTGATACAATCGCGACGGGAATAATTAGTTACAGACCTCGCCGTGCTCTCCCTCGAGCCCAGGGACGGATTTTTGTCATTTTGCTGGGACTGAGCCATGTGAGGGCACAGGGACAGGGCAGGCAAGCAGGAACACGGAGAGCCAGGGGCAGGTGAAGAGGCTCTTTTGTCACCCTTCGGTTTCCCAAAGGAATTTTGGGAACGTTCAGTGTTAAACTCAGACCTGTCCCAGTGGAATCCCCGAGCTTTGGGTTTCTTGTTCGGCGCTCCCTGCACTCATCACTCAATTACTTAACAATTAATCTCTCCACACTCCCCCTGTTCCTCAAGCTCTTTACACCCCATCTGCTTCTAAAACAGCCCTTGGCTAATAAATTTGAGTTTCTGAGTTCGGCCTCGGGAAGGATTAGCGCCCACCTTGTTTATTAAAGGATGAGGGCAGGTAATAATCAATTAATTAATGCTCACAGATGTCAGACTTCAGCCACAAGCGAAGATCCCCTCGCAGTCTGGTGGGAACAACTTTTATCCCTGGGGGTTATTAATTAGACTGGACTGGGATTATTGTAACTCCTTTTCCTTCCTGACTGCAGAACAAAGTTGTCATTTTTTTTTTACAGACAGAGGTAAGGAAAAAAAAATTCCTTTTGCTGTTGATATTTTGCACTGGGAATTAGAGGGAAGTTGGGGCTCAAGAAATGGGGTGGATTTAATTGGGTTCCCCTGCATGGGATGGAGAGAGGAATTTGTCAGGGTAAACACAGACAGGTACAACCTGCCTGGCTGCAGATAAGGATTATTTGTGGAATAAAACTTCCATGAAACACTTGTGCTATAAAAAATTACCTATGCCAGAATATGAACAGAATATTATCCATATTTATATATTACTACCTTTCGAGATGGAAAAAAAAGAACCCCAAACCCTTGTATTTATATATAAGCCAATTCTATATCCTATATCCTAAATATATCTATATATCTATATATATATATAGATATATATAGGTATTTATAGATATATATAGATATTTATAGATAGATATATATGTATAGATTTAAATGTGATTTATATTTATATTTATATTTATATTTATATTTATATTTATATTTATATTTATATTTATATTTATATTTTATATCGCTATTTTAACTGTGGGAAAGACAAAATTGCAAGTGAAAAAAATTGCATTGGAGGAGAAGAATTTTTTGCTGCTTTCAGAATACACGAATATTTGCTACGTTTGTCCCCAGTTCCTGAATTTTCCATCGGGAATTGGTGTGAAATTCCAGCATTTCGTGGCTGGGAGGGATGCCCTGGTGGAAGTGCTGCCCGTGCCATCTGTGCTGAGGTGATTATGGGAACCCCTAATCCCGGCCCTTCCCAGCTGCTCCAGAGTTTGGGAAAAGGCAGGAATGTGCAGTGCTGGCCTGGGAAGCACAGAAATCCAGGAAAAATCCCTCAAAAGTGAGGCTGAACAAGCAGAGGGAAGGAGGAGATTCTCCTTCGTGCCGAATCCCACCAGTCCCTCTCTTCCTTCTGTTTTTTACTCAATTCCTGAATTCCCAGCATCCCACAGGGATTGGAACAGCCTGGATTTAATTGCTGAACGAATCATTCCAGAGTGTGATAAAAAAAAAACAGGAGAAAAACAGCAACAAAGCTTGCAAAAAAATCAAACTGTAATTTTCATTATATTTAAGTACTTTAAACCTGCTCATTGTCCAAAAGAATATTTGATTTTCCATTTATTGTGGTTAAGCAGCACTATCCTAATGAAGCAATAGAATAATGAGGCAGGCAAGGAAACAAACAGACATGATATCTTGTTTTTTAGTCTAATCCAATCAAATCTTGGTCTGGAATTAAGTGGGAAGCAGCAGAGTCCTGGTGACTGCCCTGGAACCTCGTCTTGCCTCCTTTTGGACAACTCCAAGCTTTGGATTCTGCTTGGGAAATCCCTGTTGAGCTCCCTGCACTGAATTCCCTCATTTCCATCATTTCCAGAGGATTTTCCAAGCATTCCTGAGCCCTCCTCATCCTCCTGCTGGAATTCGGGAGCTGAGTGTGGAAAACCACTCCGACTCCAGCTGGGTTTCACCTGCTCCAGGCAATTGAAAACCAATTGCCTTAAAATAAAATAAATACTTAAAATAAAACTGAGCCCAGTGCCGGGCACAGCTTCACACTCTGAATTCAAGAAAAGCTCCGTGCTCGATGTTTGCTGGGTTATAAACGCTGCTCTTCTCACATTTGCTCTATAAAATTAGATAAGGAGCCTTAATTGGGCTCATTAATTACTGGAAATAACTCAAAGCTTTTGGAAACTCCCAGAGATTTTCTTCACTTCAAATCAAATGTCCATATTGTCTTGAACTCTATTATTTTAACTCCTACTACATCAAACTCTCATTTATTTTAAATGTTTCTTGCTTTATTGTGCTTGTTGCTTCTTTAAATAATTTCTTGGGATATAACCCCTAATCACAATTCAATTGTTTGGGTTTTTTTTAATACTCTTGTTTTAAATTTCATTTCACCTTCCATAGCTTTAAATTTTTTCCCCCCATTCTGCACCATTTCCACTTGACCTGGGCTTTTATTCCAATTCTTCTCTGCAAAACTCAGGGAACTTTGAAGTTCAATATGAATTGCTTGGGACATGGTTCAGGGGTGAAGCTGGGGTGAGAGCAGGGCTGGATCATCCTGAAGGGCTCTTCCCACCTCAGTGAGTTTGGGATAATGATGGATTTTGGAAATAAAGCCTGGAATAATTCAAAGCAGAAATAGAAATATTCGAGTTGCTGATATGGAAGCATGTTACATGTGCAATCAAGAGGTACAATGAGAACTTGTCCTTTTCATAATCACCATTTTATTTTCATGCAGGATATGCCACAATCCCTTCCTTTTTCCTTCTCCCTTTCTTTTTATTTTTCTTTTTTCCTTTTTAGTTTTCTTTTTTTAAAAATATTTTTTATTTCTCTCGTTTTCTTTTTGTTTCACTTTTTTTTTCCTTTTTCTGTTTTATTTCTTTTTGCCCTTTTTCTTTTCCTTTTTCTTTGTTGTTTCTCTTTCCTTTGCCTTTTTCCTTTCCCTCTTTTTCTTGTATTTTTTGTTTGTCTTTTGCTTTCTTTTATGTTTTCTCTTTTTTAAATTTTCTCCTTTCCTTTCTCCTTCTTTCCCTTTCTCTTTCTTATTACTTTCCTTTTTATTTCTTTTTATTTTTCCTCTTTTTATTTTAAATATTTCCTTTTCCCAGCACTAGGAAACCAACCTTCCTCTTTGTCCTAACAGCTTGAAATGTTATTACATTTATTTTTCTTATTTCCTTTCAGCAGCTCTGCCTGCCAAACCCGTTTGTGCCACAGCACTCGTGACTGAGCTCTACTGTAAATCAGTAACTGGGGCTGTTACTGATTGCTCTGAAATTAATGAAGAAAAAAAAAAAAAGAAGAAGAAGCTTTTACTTCTCCTGTTATTTCTCTGTCCTGCCTCATTTAGGAGCCGATTTACCAGGCCAGAGTTGGAAAATCTTTAAGAGGAACAGAGTAACCTGATGTCCTGGTTTGAAGGGCAGGTGTCTGCCAATAAAGGCAGGAGCTTCTCTTTGAAATGGAGAATGGAAACCCCCTCCTTCCAAATTATTATAATTTTGAAATTCAGGGGCTCTCAGGCAAAGAGATGGGAATTAGGAATAACAGTTCTTGACTAGGAAAATTAAAATAGAAATGCAGGATTACAGAGAACAATCCCAAACCCTGCCAGAGTCAGAATCCAAGCTGACACCCGTCAGTCAGTCAGGGTGTTGGCACAGTCCCATTCCATGGTGGCTGCATCCTCCTGCAGTGGCAGATGTGGCTCAGCTGGAGCAGTGCTCCTGGAGAAGGGGCAGTTTCCTCTGAAGGTGCAGGGATGATGTGGAAAGGTCTGGCTTTCCTCTGGAATGCAGTGGGAAGAAGGTTCCTTGGTGTCCAAAATGTCAGTTTTTCTCTGGGTAGGAAAGGCTTGGCTCCTGCCCTGGCTGGAGCATCTCCCATGGGATGATGGAATTTTATCAGCCATGCCCTGGGACTCACTGGCCATGAACAGGAGATCTCTCCTGGAGGGAGGATGGGCTGTGGCAAAGATAAAGATGATTGCCCCAGCTGGTTTAAAGCTGCCCATGAGCAGATAATGTGTGCCAGGAGATCAGGGGCACTGCCCCACCCGGCTGGGACAGATGGGGACAGAATTCACGTTGCTGGGCACATCCTGTATTGCAACCCAAGACACTGGGATGAAAACAGATCCTGGAGATCTGGGCTGGCATCCCAGGGTGGCAGTGCCCTCGGGGAGTGCAGCGTGTCCCAGCACCACGGGAGCAGAGGGAGGGGAGCTCCAGAGCTGCTTCCCAGCCCCCGGGAACGGGAAGAGCCGCAGCAGGAGGGAGAGAGCTGACAGAGAGGAGAGATTGTGCTGATAGCAGCGAGCAGAGGCACCGAGCTGCAGCGGGGACAGGAGCTCTGTGCCCTCTGCCAGCCCTCAGAACAGCCTCAGCACCTTCCACCTCCTCCAACAGCAGGGCAGGAAAAACTGAACTCCACTGTGCTGGTTGTGTTTAATGGCGTTTTAGTTCCATCTTTCATCACAAGTGGCTTTTTGTGGCCTTTTCAAGTTTAGGGCATTGGCTGGAGGAGGAAAACTTTGGGATGTGCAGCAGGTGAGGGAAAAGAGATCATCTCTCAATAAATAAATGTCCAGGTGGTGTTTTCCAGCACATAAAAGGTTGTGTGGCAGCACTGGAAAGGCAAAACCATCTGGAAATGCTTCAGCTTTTCCTCAGCTTTTCCTCACTGCTGGTTTGGTTTGGCCAAGGCAGGATTTGGGATTCTTGTAGAAAATGGATTTGCAGGCAGCATGGGGGACAGATTTAGAAAAGTAAAATGGAAATTCTCTGCCCTCTTCATGGGCTGGGCCAGCCCCAAGGTGAGGGCTGTGGTGACACTGCTGAGGGATGGGGACATCCAGAGGGACATGGGGAGCTCGGGAAAGTGGGAATCCCATGAGGTTCAACAGGGCCAAGGGCAGCACCTGAGTCAGGGCAAGCCCTGGGATGGATCCAGGCTGGGATGAGCAGATGGAGCAGCCCTGGGAGAGCTGGAGCTGCCCCAGCCCAGAGCCCCCCGTGCCCAGTGTGGGATTGGGATTGGGATTGGGATTGTGTCCCTGAGCCCCCCCAGGTGTGACCCCACCTGCAGAGCTGCCCCAGCCCTGCCCCAGCCCAGCTCAGAGCTGGAGCTGCTGCAGAGAGCCCAGAGGAGGCAGCAGGATGAGCAGAGGGATGGAGCAGCTCTGCTGGGAGGAAAGGCTGGCACAGCTGGGACTGTTCACCTGCACAGGAGAAGCTTTGGGCTGAGCTCAGGGTGGCCTTGCAGGGCCTGAAGGAGCTGCAGGAAACAGGGAGAGAGACAATTCCCAAGGGCTGGAGGGGCAGGACACAGGGAATGGAGGGACAGGACACAGGGAATGGAGGGGCAGGACACAGGGAATGGTTGCCACTGCCAGAGGGCAGGGCTGGATGGGATCTTCGGCAGGAATTGTTCCCTGGGATGGTGATGAGGGGCTGGGCTGGAATTGCCAGAGCAGCTGTGGCTGCCCCTGGATCCCTGGAATGTTCAGTTCCAGGTTGGACACTGGGGCTGGAGCAGCCTGGGACAGTGGGAGGTGTCCCTGCCATGGATCTGGATGAGTTTTAGGTCCCTTCCATCCCAAACCATTCCATGATCTGTGATTCTCCCCTGCCCTGGGACAACTCCTGTTTTTCCCAAGTGCAATTTGACTTTTCCAGTCAGTGGTTCCTTCCCAAAGGGCTTGGCCTCCTGTTTGCTGCATCCCTCCTGAGAGCCTCATTTCCTGGGATATTTCACTAAAAATCCCATTCAGCAAAGTCTCCCATTTACCTTCCTGAGGTGCTTTTCATGTGCCAAGCAGCCCCTCTGGGCTCATTTCACTCAGATTGTTCCCCTTGAGTGTCTCACACAGACAGAGGTCTGAGCCTCTCCAACACAAGCCAGGCATTTAAAGTGAGTTTATAAAGTACCCAAAATCTCAATTATTTATTTTGATCTTACTTTGAGCAAAGCAGTTGTCCTCCAAAAGAAAACAGACAGGAAATCTCCAGCCTCGTTGAACAATTTATTCTGATGTTAAATGTTGTTAAAGTTATGTTTTATTTCTTGTTTAAATCTGCCTAATCACTGGGACTATTTGTGCTTGTTCTGTGACAAACCAGTGCTCCAGGTTTAGCTGGAGCCTCTCCTCACTATTGTTTTTGCTCAGCTAAGCAGATCCAGCCCTGAAAACATCTCAGGAGTGTTTTTTTTTTTCCTCTTAAAGCTGCTAAAAGTGGTTTCATACCTGGTCCAAACCTCTCCCCAAGAAAATGTTCATCTTAAAACAACACTGGTTTCTTTTGTTGTTGTTGTTGTTGGCTTTTTTTTTAATAGATCACTTTTTAATATTTGCTGGTGTTTTTACCAACAGCATCCAAGTATTTCACCATTTACACTCCCTATTTCCAGCTGTATTAGCTGAAAACATCTTGTGACTTTGGCTCTTAAAGCAAAATGTCTGTAGCAGCATAACCTGAACATTCAGATTGGATTTTAGAAAAAAAATTCCATGGAAAGAGGGGTCAGGCCATTGGAATGAGCTGCCCAGGGAGGTGGTGGAGTCACTGTCACTGGAACTGCTCCAGAGGTGTCTGGAAGTGGCCCTTGGGCACAGGATTTGGGGTGATCTTAAAGGTCTCTTCCCAGCTTGGTAATTCTGAGATTCTGTGATGTTTGTTCTTTCTCCATTTCATTAGAACAAAATATTTTATTTTACATTTTATTTAATTTTTTATTTTATTATAATTTATTTTATTTTAATTTTATTTTTATTTAATATTCTATTTAATATTTTATTTAATATTTTATTTAATATATTTTATTTTATTTTATGTTATTTTATCTTATAAGTTATTTTATATTTTATTTTATATTTCATTTTATTTTATTTTATATTTCATTTTATTTTATATTTTATTTTATATATTATTTTTTATTTTATTTTATTTTATTTTGTATTTTATTTTATATTTTATTTTATATTTTATTTTATTTTATTTTTTTTTTTATTTTATGTTATTTTATATTTTATTTTATATTTTATTTTATTTTATTTTACTTTGTATTTTATTTTAAATTTTATTTTATTTTATTTAACATTTTATTTTATATGTTATTTTATATTTTATTTTATATTTCATTTTATTTTATTTTATTTTATATTTTATTTTATATTTCATTTTATTTTATGTGTTATTTTATATTTTATATTATTTTATTTTATTTTATATTTTATTTTATATTTTATTTTATATTTTATTTTATATTTAATTTTATTTTATATTTTATTTTATATTTTATTTTATATTTCATTTTATTTTATGTGTTATTTTATATTATATTTTATATTTTATATTATTTTATTTTATATTTTATTTTATTTTATTTTATTTTGTAGTTCATTTTATTTTATATTTCATTTTATTTTATGTGTTATTTTATATTTTATATTATTTTATTTTATATTTTATTTTATTTTATTTTATTTTATTTTATTTTATTTTATTTTATTTTATTTTATTTTATTTTATTTTATTTTATTTTATTTTATTTTATTTTATATTTTATTTTATTTTATTTTATTTTCCTGGCCAGCCATGTTTCCCTTGTAAATCACGGATTTTTTTGAGGCAGAACCCCGCACCCAAAGCCTCCCTCGGGGAAGCCCTGGAGGTTTCCAGGTGCCGCTAGATGGGGGTGTCCGTGCAGGGAACATTTCCCTGGCTCTGCTCCAGGCAGCACTCAGCCATTCAGCTTTTCCTGCGGCCAAATCATTAGCGTTAATCGCCCTCACTTACCGTGAAAATCGCCCTCACTTACAGCCAACGATTGGCCCCAAACATTGCGGGGAAAATCCATTTTTTCCTCCTGTCTCGCCACCTCTTCCAGTCAAAAGCAGCTGTCGCCATCCCTTCCTATGCAAGGAGAGAGGATGAACAATTAAATCCTCAGATTAGGGAGATTCAGCTTTATTTATTTTGTTTTTCTGACGTCTGTGACTGAATTAAACTTAGAACTTTTAAGCTCTTAAGGCAGAGAGATCCTTTAGCTCTGGAGTCTTGCTGAGCATGATCTCAGCTGGCCTTTAGCCTCAATTAATTACATAAAATATAATTAATAACGCCTTTTCCCCTTCACATCTGACACCTGAATTGCAATGCCCAGCTTGTGCCATCAGCACAGTGGGCAGTGAATGTTTCCCCGGTGGTTTTCCTACCAGGAAAACCCGCAGTGACAGGAATTCATTGCTGGCAGGTTTGGTTTTTTTTTTTTTTCTGGATTTTTTAAAATTCTGTGCAACAGCAGATTTCCATTCAGATTCCTCAGGTGGAATTTCTACAGGAGGTTGGAGCTGCTGATGCAGAGATTCCAGAGATGCTCCTCAGAGAGGGAATTGTCACCAGCCCTGGCAGGAAGCAGCTCTGGCATCAAAGAATTTGGTTAAAAATGGCTTTAATTTGGCTGGATTTAACATTAAACACTTTGGGCTTGCTCAGAGAAGTTACTTTTGTTTTAATAGACCATTTGTCTGGATCTGGGAACATGAAGATTTATATCACTTAACACAAGTGATCACAAAAACATCCTGTATTTAGCTTACCCCTCTGAAAAAGACTTAAATGGTTCCAAACTGATCAGAGAGTCTGCAGGAATTTGGTGTGGGATGTTTGGAGATGTGTGAATGTCACAATAATTTAATAAAAAACCTCTGTGACATTTGAAGCTCATTCTTGGACCTTCCCCTGGAAGGTGACACCATGTATATATAAAAATAAATATAGAAATATAAGCATAGTATTATATTAAATATTTTATATAGATACAGACACGTATACAAATAAATAAATATCAAAAATACAATAAATATATGATAAAAGTATTTGTTTGAACTTTGGTCAGACTAACCAGCCACGCACATTTGGAGAACACCAAGAGTGGGTCAGTTTGTCCTTAAGGCAGATAAGAGAATTACAACACACACAGTGGCAATTTTCTGCTGACGTGTAGGTCTTTGAGTGAGGAAATTTTATATTCATCTGGTATTTTTATATAAATATTTGGTATTTATATTAGAGACCAGGTTGCTCCAAGCTCCACACCCAACCTAGCCTTGAACACTTCCAGAGATGGGACATGGAATTTATGTCTTTCCCTCTTTAGCAATAACATAGCACTATATATACAAAATATAAATATAATTTTTATTATACAGAGCATATTTTATATGTATTATATATACTGTATGTTACATATATTCCTGCATATATATTGTTACATAAAGCACCTTTTTATATTCTATATATTACACTTTAGACATATGTCACACAGATATACAGAATATTATACAGAGCATATTTTTATATACCATATATTACATATAATACATCAAACTACTATATATACAGCACACACACTATAGGATATATATGGTGTATTATAAACGGTACATTTTCACCTACAGTACATTATATATAGCACATACGCGTATTACACACACAATACATACTACATATACAGTATAGACGGTATATATAGTATATTTTAGATATATATATTTTATTTGACGTGTTGGAGCTCACCTCCCTCACGGCGCTGCCCTCACCCAACATGGCGGCCGCGGCCTCACCCGCCACCTGTAACCGCGGCCGTTTCCTATTGGCTGAACGGCGCGGGGGGGGCGCGGCCGCGGCTCCTGATTGGCTGCGGCTGGGCGGGGGTTGAGGAAACAAGATGGCGGGCGGGGGTTGGGAGAAACCGCCTCAACGACGTTGCCGCAGCCGCCTCCGCTCGTGTCCGGCCATGGACGAGCCGCCGGTTCAGCAGCCGCTGCCGCCCGGGGAGGACGAGGAGGAAGGGGGGGAGGAGGAGGAGGAGGAGGAGGAGGAGACGGACGCGGAGTGGAGCTGTGTTAACCGAGAGATGGAGGCGGCAGCGCTGCGGGACCTGCCCTGCGCCACCATCGCCTGCCACCTGGACCCGTGCGTCTTCCAGGACGGCCTGTGCCGGGTGAGCGGAGCCCGGGAGCTGTGAGGGGGGCCCGGGGCCGGGGCTGTGCCGGTTCCGTGTGCCGGTTCCACCCTCGGGAGGTGCCGGGGGCATGAGGGGCGAGGCTGTCCCCGCCCGCCCCCTCGGTCCTGCCGGGAGCCGGGCTGGGGATGAGCGGAGCCCGCTCCGAGCTGCCGGGACGAGGGTGGAGCTGGGCTCTGCTCCAGGAACAGGGACAGGAGGCGAGGGAACAGCCTCAGGCTGGGCCAGGGCAGGCTCAGGGTGGGCACAGCAGGAATTTGCCCATGGAAAGGGAGCTCAGGGGTTGGAAGTGCCCAGGGAGGTTTGGGGTCCCCATCCCTGCAGGTGTCACCTGCACGTGGCACTCAGAGCTCTGGGCTGGGGACAGTCACAGTCCCAGTCACAGCTGGGACTGCCTGGGTGGGAGGGCTTTTCCAGCCCCAGGAATTCCAGGATTCTAAGACTTTCAACACCAAAAGCTGTTTTACCTTCATTCCTTTAATTCCTGAAACCACACCCCAGGGTGAAGCTCTGCATGAAACAGAAATTTAATAAAATATCACTGGACCACCCTACCCTGAGCTTTGTGCTTAAGGTTTTGTTTGGTGCACCCGATGTTGTGGTTTTGGTCTTTTTTTCCTTGTTGGTTTTGCTGTCAAATCCTTTGATACTGAAGGAAGTGCTTAGTTTTTATACAGATTTGAGTTAAGTGGAATGGACTTGAAAAATTAATTTGAGTTTCATAATCTCAGCATAAACTGCATTGTCTTCACCCTGGATGACAGCATGTACAGATACTGCATAAATTATATTTCTAAGGTGCAGAATGGGTGAATTATCTTGAACTTGAATAAATATCAGTCTCCAGCAGGGAAGAAAAGTCTCAAAGTTTTATAAATAACACAAAATTTTAAAGAGAAGGGAGTGCAGGTGCTTGGAACTTGGTCACCATAAACATGGTAGGTTCACATAGATCTATAGATAAAAAATCAGTTTAGGTGTCTGGTCACTGATTTTCAGCACTGAAATACATAATTTAGCTTCATTTGATAAAGTGACAGAGCTGGCAAGAGCTAATCACTCTTTAAAGCTGGAAATAAGTGACTTTTATAGGAGCACACATGGACTGGCTGCCTTTTTAATTTGTTTTGTTGGCCAAATGTCAGGAAGGTGCAGAGAGAGAGAAAGTGGAACGAGGCCCTAAGGCTGCATCCCAGATTTTGGAGGTGGGAAAGGTGCCCTCAGCATTTGGATGATTTAAGAAAGACAAAGTTAATATCAAAAATGAGGGAAACATTGCATTGTCCCACGGTGTACCCAATTTTCCAGAGCATTTGGTGGTTCTGGTGTCCAAGGAAATGCAGTTTTTTGTCACTCAGGTGTGGCAGGTGATGGTGGTCACACTGAAATGGCACTGTCTGGACCACCTGAGATAGATTCTCTGAAAAGGCTGCACTTGGTTAGGGAGTGAATTTTAATCAAATTCCTTTGGTTTGGTGTAGAATGTGCACGGAAAATTCAAACTTATGGAGCAAAGGTGTGGAATTTGGTGGTGATGGAGGGATCCTCAGGTGCAGTGTTTGTAAATTCTCTGAATTTTGGTGTGAACAGTGGGTTGGTTGTGTTCTATATTCTATATTCTATTCTATATTCTATTCTATATTCTATTCTATATTCTATTCTATATTCTATTCTATATTCTATTCTATATTCTATTCTATATTCTATTCTATATTCTATTCTATATTCATTGTGCTTTTCCCAGCAGATATACCACTCCTAAAATACCTTTTCTTTAGAGTTAAATGTTTTTTTTTGCCTTCATTGGGCCTCTTAATAATCCTGGATTGCCCTATTTGAGGAGGGTTGATCCAATCAAAGGTGAGACAAGCCAGCTACTGACAACTGTTGCTATTCTGCCCTTCCCAAATCATGATTTCTACTGGAAGTACTGCTTGAATATTCCTCCTCTTCCTCCTTTTCCATTTTTAAAAATATTTTTTATTGAGGTGTTGATAATTCCAGTTGAGAAATTGAAAATTTAAAATTAAAAACCAGACCTTCCTATCAAGGTAATAGTTCTGTTAAATGCTAGTTTATTCTCAGAAGAAATAAAAATACTTCATGACCAGTTTTTTTAAATATCAGCCCAAAATCTTCCAGAGAACACCTAAGTACTTACTCTCAAGTTTTCTAAAGCACAGTTCAGGAATTCCTTTAAATTCTGTGGGTTTTTTTTCTTTTATTGAAGTAATTAGCTCAAATAAAAGCCCCTTTTTCTGATCTTCAAGTTGGCAAATTAGCTTGGAAATAATTGGATTTTCTGAGCTGTCTTTTACATTGGATCTGCAGCTTTTGGTGGCTTCAATGTTGGTTGTGTGCTTGAGGAACTGTAATTCTGTCTTCATCCAACACCCAGATGAGTTTTATTTTTAAAACTCTGTTCCTGTGTACTCACTTATTTAAGAAAAGGTGTCAGTAGCTAATTTCAAATCGGGTTTTTTGTATTTTTTTCCATCCTCCTCATGTGATATTCCATTTTTAAAGAGCTGGTTTATGTCAGTAGAGGACACTCAGGGGTTTTTTTTTTTTTTTATGGAATTTGTGCTGTCAAATCCAAGCACTTCCTTGGCTCCTGTTATCCCAAGGGATGTGCCACACTTCCTGCTGAATTTCACTCTTCTGGCACAGCCACAGGAGGGCTAAATAATGAAATAATTTCATTTATGGCCCTTGCTAAGGAGCTTAGCCAGGAGTGCTCTGCCCATTTCCATTTCCCCTTCACTGTCAGCACCTTTCATTTGGGCAGTGGCAAAGAGGAGCACTAAGATTTCCTACAAAGAATTTAATTTCTCAGAAAATCAGTGGGTTTTAGGGCTAGGAGAGATTTTTTTGATGGAGACAATTTCACTTAAAAAGAGTCAAATTCCTTAAATTCCCTGGAAATATTTCTGAGATTTGGACTTGGTGGAGTCTCCATCTCTGGGAGTGTTCTGGAGGTGTTTGGATGTGGCACTTGGGGACATTTTAGGTGTTTAAAAATCATATTTTACACCCATTTCCATATTTTAGACCATGTATTTTCCTATTTCCATGATGGGAAAGTCACTTCCACCCTTAATGATTCTGTGATAATTACCTTAATCTGCTAATTTTTGCATATTAATGAATGTAGCAGCAAGTTTTCCATAATTAACAACGACTTATATTCCTAAACTGAAAGCAGGCTGTTCTATCATGGGAACAATTTTTCTCTGGGAAAACTTTGCTGGAAAACTAAATTATTAAAGAAATTCAGCTTACTGGAAGTGCACTCAGGGTTGGAGTTGAGCCTGTGTCCTCACACAACCCCCTGAACTGGCTGGGAAAAAATCTCTGCAATTATTTATTAAAGAAAAATAGAAATTTTATATTTGTGCTCGAAGATAAATCCCACCAAGGTGAATTGTGTAACCCCAGGAAAAGCAGAGCTGCAGGTGAGCTGAATCCTGGGAATTCCAGCTCCCAAAATTCCCAAAATCTTCTTTTCCTTCAGCTTGGTGTGATTTCAGTGCAGAAAAGGCTTTTGTGAACTCAGCTGAAAATAAAGCTGTTAAATGAGCCTTGCTTTTAGACATCTTTAATTGCCTTGCAGGCCCCTGAAATAATCATGAGGTGGATTTTGGGGTTTTTGAAGTACTTAAGGAATTACTCCTGCTCTGCAGGAAGTTCAGCAGATTTCTCAGCATTTGCAAAACTTTCTTTACAAATAATCTCCATTTTCTGGTAATCTCTTCCTGCCTCAGCCACATGCCTTGTAATCCTTTTACTTCACATTTTTTTAAGCCTGTTAGATCACATTAAAAAGAAAACATTTTAAAAGCAGATTTCCAAAAAGCTGAGTGTTTTATAGATTTTTGTGACCACAGCTCTGGTTTTGGCAAAATATTCCCTAATGGGAATATAAAATTATTGGCACCTGCATAAATTTTGAAGGTTTTCATTCTTTCTTTGCCAGAAAAAAAAATCTTTTTGTGACAGTGTTTATAGTTTTTAATACTTTTGCTTTCCAAATAAAGCTCAGGGTTAAGACTGTGGTTCAAAATCACATCTCAATAATCTGGATTTATTTTGAACACTAAAACCATTACAAAACAATTAGAAACTTTCCATTATGAAAAGGTTTTGAATAGAACTTCTGGAAGTATTTAGTTAAGTGGAGGTATTTTGAGCAGCTTCAGGTTTATATCACACTTGGACCTTCTTTCTGTAGGGCTCCAAAAGAATTATTTCTGTGTGAAAAATCCACATTGAAGTCCTCAGAGTGGGCTGGTCAGTCAGTGCTTCAAGCAGACAATACAAATATTTTTATAGGCAGGAATAAAATAGAAATATGTAATATTTATATATTTATTTAAACATAACTCTTGCTGCACAAGATGGTTGTTGGGTGCCTTAAAAATGCCTGAACCTAGAAAAGCAATGTAGAATGTTGGAGATACTAACAAAAATGACTTTCCCAAGGATCCAGTGCTCCAATCATTAACCCAAAATCTGGTAGAAAATCCCACCCAAGGTCTGAGCATTCCAGGATTAGGAGTTTCATCTTCCTGGAGAATGGAAATTTAGGAAAACATTGGTGAAATCCCTGGGAACACCAAATCTGCATCACAGTGCTGTGGAGAGCTTTTAATTTTCTCCTTTTTAGTAGGAGCAAATGGAGCTTTGTTCCCAGGATTATTGTCCCATTCATTAATGAAAAATATGAAAATAAGTGCAGTGGTTTAGAGGTGAGACTGCCTTGAAACTCAGCCCAAACACCCCCCAACAACAGCAGCATTAAATAATTATTAATATCAGCAGTGACTGAACTGTCCCATGCAGGATAGGCTTAAATTATAAAGTCTTTTTAGCAGCCAAAGTTTAATTCTGTGACAGTTTATTGCTGAAGTAGTTTATTCAATAGTTTATTCAAGTTTTAATAAGCAGTGTTTATAAATTTAGAAATAATTTTAGTTATTAATAAATAACATTACTTTGTATCATAACTGCAGGTCAGGAGAACTGTAAATGAGGGAAATAATGAAACAATGATGCAATTTATTTACATTAGCCAGCAATATATGTAAATATAATGTATTTAATATTTAATGTATTATATAATGTAAATATATTTACATTAACCAGAATTTCCAGTGAAGTCTGGGGCTTGTTCTTATGTGTGAAAACAAAATGCTGGGATGGTTTGGGTTGGAAGGGACCCCAAGGATGATCCAGCTCCATCCTGCCCTGGGCAGGGACACCTCACCTGGGTGGGTTTGGTTTAATTTTTGGGGTTTATTAATGGTGTTTAAATACTTTCCTCAGTTTGGGGTCGTTTTCATTGAGGGTTTTATCCCTTTTCCCTCATAAAATATGGAAATATACTGGGAATGAGTGAAATATGGGCTGTGCTCACTGAACCCGAGGTCTAAAATACCATTTTTAAATAGTTTTGTGGGTGTAATGCATAATTAAACTTAAATGAGATGGAAGTCATTGTCCCAGAATGTTTGGGAATCCTAATATTAAAAGTGAGGTGGTTGATGAGTGATATGTGCCAAGCACAGGGATTCAGGATGTGACAGTACCCCAAACAGGGTTTGAGGTTCTGCCAGCTTTAGATGGGAGAAGAATCATCCCTGAGTACCTGCTTTAGACCTTTTGTCTCTCCCTCCCAGCATTTTTTATTGCCAGAGATAACCAGAATGAATTTCATTAATTGAAATGATTACAGTCATTGATTACTGACCCTGCTCACAACAGCAGAGCTGTCAATACTCACTGAATTTCATGTATTAAAATGTCACTTCCCCTCTGCCCTGGGCACATTTTCAGAGGGTCACAAGTGAAGAGCTGGATTTGATTTTGCTTTTTGAGGTTTTCTTTGGAGTTATTTTGGTGCTGGTTATTGAGCTGAGAGTCCCGAGCTCAGGAGCTGGATTTGAGTTCATTTTGTTGCTGAAATGCAAAATGCAGCAGGAAAATGGAGACAGCACCTCAATTTTCAGTGGTGTAGGAGTGGCAGATCTGTGAGTTCAGGGCTTTTTGATAAATTGATTTATTCATAATGTCTGTATCAAACAGCTTGGGGGAAAAAAAAAAAAACAAAAAACAACCCACAAATGGAAGTTTTTAACTTCTAGATGCAGCCAAGTAAACAAAAATCACTTTATTTTCTTGCATGAACTGGAAGCCATTCTGGAAACTTCCCTGAAGGTTTGGTCCTGATTTCAGAACAAGTGGCTGTTTGTATGGAGGCCTCTTAAAATTCAGGCTGTTTTCCAAGAAGGACTGGCTGAAAGGCAGGAGAATTGTTCTTTTCTTTCCTAGAGGTGCTGTTTCCTTTCTCTGAAGGTAGGAGCTGGTGAAGTGCCAAAAGAGCCAAGCTGTATTGTTATAATAAATTGATTTTTTTTTTCTGTTTGTATTTTCTTAGCCATTCATAATCCATATAGTTAAATAAAACACTTCAGTGAGGTTGTAGTTAAAATACCCTCTTCCTTTCTGATAACCCAACAAGTGAGATAATATTAAATACATTAAGAGAAACTCCCATCTCTTGATTATTTTAGTATAGAATTATTGATGATTACTGAAAGCTGCAGTGGGAATATGTCCATTACTGTGGAAAAAGAAGGCGAAATAAGAATTAAAATGTCCATTACTGTGGAAAAAGAAGGCAAAATAAGAATTAAAATGTCCATTACTGTGGAAAAAGAAGGTGAAATAAGAATTTAAATGTCCATTACTGTGGAAAAAGAAGGCGAAATAAGAATTAAAATGTCCATTATTGTGGAAAAAGAAGGCGAAATAAGAATTTAAATGTCCATTACTGTGGAAAAAGAAGGCGAAATAAGAATTAAAATGTCCATTACTGTGGAAAAAGAAGGTGAAATAAGAATTAAAATGTCCATTTCTTGCAGGTTGGGATGTTAAATAGTAAGAGAAGGTTTCTTGTGGCAGGCACAGCTTGTGGAGGGGGATCAGTGGCAGCTCCTGGGGTGTGTGGCCATTCCTCTGCAGGATTCCTTGGGCCAGATCCCAGCATTGCCTGGCTCATGGAAACTCTGATGAAAGGCTTGAATTTTCCTGAGGCTCCAGGGGCTGGGACAGGCAGTGGAAAGTATGAACAGCTCCTGCCTGGGGTTGTGCAAGGCACAGAAAATCAGCTGAGAGCAGGTGAGATCAGCAGGGCCTCTCTGGGCACAGCCCTGGAACCCCCTAAAACATCCCATAGTTGATATTCTCCCCTTTGGGAAAGGCTCAGAATCTCTATCAGGTATAGAACAGCTTCAAACACATTTTTGGAAGTTATTTTTTTTTTTTTTTTTTTGGCTCCTCACCTTGCCCAGAGCAGCTGAAGTGCAGGAATTGTTCCCAGGAGGTGCTGTCAGGTGAGGCTGTTCCTGCAATTCTGCTCTTGCCCACTGCTCTGCAGTCATGTTTTTATCTCAAAAAGGCAAATCCAGACATTTCTACAGCAGAAGTTAGAAGGAGATCCAGAACTGGGTTGGCTTTCAGCAAGTTCCTAACCCAAAAACACTGCCTGGAATATTCAGGAATTTAAATTTTTTTCAACAATTAATTTTCTAATGCTGATTTTTTTTTTTTTTGCCTCTTTAATCAGGGTGGTTCTTGCCATATGAATAAATAAATAAAAAAATATATTCTCAAAGCTCTATATACCTTAAAAGCTTTAAATGCCAGTGTGCTGCTGATGTGTCACTAATTAATGTCTGAGATAATTACAGTATATCAGGCATTAACCTCAACAAAAATGCAGGTGCTTTGGGATGAATTCCAGACTCTTCTCTGGCTCCTTTTATTATCTTTTATTATTTTATCAAGGTCAGGTTGGAGCAACCTGGGATAGTGAAATGGGGATGGAATTAGATGATCTTTAAAGTCTCTCCCAACAAAACCATTCCATGATTTTTATTAGCATTTTTAAAGTCCTTTTGAAATTTCCAGGTACACTTGATTTGTTCTTTGAAATGCAGAAACTTCTGGTAATTGCTTTGGGTTTTTTCCTGCCCTCCCAGAACATGCTTAGAAAATATTTTTGAAGTTTATCTTCCATTCTTCCTTCTGTGTGTGCAGTGGAAAATGTCATTCTTTAAAGATCACAGAAATACCAGCCTGCTTCTTGTGTGATTTTTTTTTTTTTCCCAAAGCCTCCTGTGTTAAAGTTAAATTTTTTGATTTCCTTTTGTTTTCCCCTTAGTCACAGAGGATGTGTCAGAAGATGAACACATAACTTCAGCTTGCCTGGGATGATATCTTTAATATTTGAGTTAAACAAATCCTGCTGTCATGTTAGAAGGAACTAGAAATTAAATCAACCCAAACACCTGCTGTTTTCATCCTTCTTTGCTTTTCCTCAGGTCATAGTTTTGGCATAATCCAACTACATTTTTCATGATAATAAATTATTAATTACTGACATATTTTTCATTCTACTTCATCCAGGATTATGGTCATGTCTTCACTCAGTGGGACAGTTCTTGTACCTGTCACAGCTGAAAAAAAACCATAAAGTTGTAGAAAAATACTTTAGGTACAACTGCTTTACCTTTTAGAATTTTTTTTTTTTGGTTTTTGCTTTTCAAAAATGGCAGTTAAACAGGAAAAGTAAAACAAAATCCTAAACCTCTGACCCCAGAGATGATACCAGTCCTGAAGGTGTGTGGGAAGCACAAATAGCTGCAAAAAGTTTGCTGATCAGAGTGAATTAACCAGTATAAAATAATGAGCAGCTGATTGATTAATTCTTGGGCACTGCTGGGAATCCCTTCCATGCTTCACAGGGTGATCTGGAAATGTGGAGAGTGAGGTTTTTATTTCATGGAATCAGAAAGGAACTGAACATTCCAGGGATCCAGGGGCAGCCCCAGCTGCTCTGGCAATTCCATCCCAGCCCCTCCCAGGGAACAATCCCCAAAATCCCATCCAGCCCTGCCCTCCTCCAGCTTCAGGCCATTCCCTGTGTCCTGCCCCTCCATCCCTTGTGCAATATTGGACTTGGGTTCAATTAAGATGATTTTAGTGACTTTGTGGTAGATTCCTGTGGAGTCATCAGTGCAGAGGGAATCCAGCCCCACTGTGCTATGCAATGCAAGGGGGTGAGGAGGAGTCTGCTGGGACACAGCTGGCACTGCCTTGCTGCTATTTAGGGACCACTTTGGGCTGGCAAGCAAATGCTATTTTTGAAAGGTGTTTCATTCTCACTCTTCATCAGCTCCTGGAGTTATTTGGAGCAGCTCCATCCTTTTCAGTGCCTTGGTGAGCAATGATGCTTTAAAAGGTAAAATCTAAAGAACTCCTAAAGAAAAAAAAAATCAAAAAATCTGTGATTCTAGGAGGAGCAGATGGAATGATGTGGATGAGTTGTTGATCACTTAAATTGGAAAGCAGAGTTACTTAAATCTTCCTTCTGTGTCACCCAGTCCTGGACTAAACCTAGTTTTAAACTCCCCCATTTCAGGTGCTGATGGTTTAATCATCATTGGTAAGAGAGCAGTTCCATCATCATTTTATCCTTAAAACCTGCCCAAGGATAAACTCTCAGGCCAAGGGAAAGGATCCTGTGAAAGCTGAGTGACAGGAGAAAAAAATCCAGCTGCAGAATTTGGGGAAAACAGCTGCATCAATAAATCCAAACACAATCAATCACCCTGAGCAAAGAAGTGCTGAAAGATTTCAATGTGTCAACCTAACCAGGTCAGCTTGAGAGTAAATAATTTTTAATTTTTAAAACAGATTGGATGTGGGACACCAAATTCACTAATAAGCAGAGAACTCTGTATTTATTTCATGTATTTACAAATTATTGTTTAATCTCTCTTCCCCCCCCCAGTTATTTGAGTCTCCCTTTGTTGCTGCCTGTCCTGATGAGGAGTTTGCCTTGCAAATTTCTGATTTGAAGCCTCTAATTTGGCATTTCAATCTGCACAGCCCTTGCTGTTACAGTGAGGTTGCAGAAGGTGGAAGTGGCAATGCTGTTTGAAGCTTTTTTTTTTTTTCTCTGCTGGGAAGGTTGGAAATGTCAGCTGTAATTTTCTGAGTTGATTTTAGAGACAATCCAAGTAGATGCTGTTGGTTCAGGTGACTTTGAGAAGTGACCAGTTTGTGGTGGCTAAAAATATAAAATAAAGTGTTTATGAAACTCTGCCTTCTAAAAGGGTTCTTCATCATGGCCAGGCTGTTTTTATGGAGATCACTTGAGCACATTGATGTGCTTTCCTCCTAATCCAGCTCATGCAATAAAACACTGCAAGCTCTTAGAGGAGTAGTTCAATCACAACCCAGTTCATCTGGAAAGAATGATCAGGCTCAGCTGGGCAATGGGCACAGTGCTGTCAGTGTTTGCTGAAAGGCTGAGCACACAACTGAAGTTTTTCCTTTGACTGGGCTGATGTTGCAGGAGCTTAATGAGGTTCCTCAGAAATCCCTTGGAGAGTGGCACCAGCTGCAAACACTCCAGGAATAGCTCAGGCAGAGCCCTGGTGGGAGCTCTGGGCCTTTCTGCCTTCCCTGGGGGAAAGGAGCAGGGGGATTTTCCAAAACAGGGGTTGGGGGGCTGGAAATTTTCAGAAATCCTAAAGGAGTCTGGGGGCACAGCCCAGCTCAGAGCTGGAGCTGCTGCAGAGAGCCCAGAGGAGGGAGCAGGATGAGCAGAGGGATGGAGCAGCTCTGCTGGGAGGAAAGGCTGGCACAGCTGGGATTGTTCACCTGCACAGGAGAAGCTTTGGGCTGAGCTCAGGGTGGCCTTGCAGGGCCTGAAGGAGCTGCAGGAAACAGGGAGAGAGACAATTCCCAAGGGCTGGAGGGACAGGACACAGGGAATGGAGGGACAGGACACAGGGAATGGAGGGGGACAGGACACAGGGAATGGAGGGACAGGACACAGGGAATGGAGGGGGACAGGACACAGGGAATGGAGGGAAGGACACAGGGGATGGAGGGACAGGACACAGGGAATGGAGGGAAGGACACAGGGGATGGAGGGACAGGACACAGGGAATGGAGGGGCAGGACACAGGGAATGGAGGGAAGGACACAGGGGATGGAGGGACAGGACACAGGGAATGGAGGGGCAGGACACAGGGAATGGAGGGGCAGGACACAGGGAATGGCTTCAAAGTAGGGTCTGATGGGATCTTGGGAATTAGGAATTATTCCCTGGCAGGGACTGGGATGGAATTGCCAGAGCAGCTGTGGCTGCCCCTGGATCCCTGGAATGTTCAGTTCCAGGTTGGACACTGGGGCTGGAGCAGCCTGGGACAGTGGGACGTGTCCCTGCCATGGCAGGGGTGGCACTGGGTGATCTTTGATGTCCCATCCCAATCCATTCCACGATTCTGTGATTGATTCTAAGATCAAAACAGATTTCCAGTGTTGAAAAATGTTCCAAGTGAGGGTTAAAAATAAATCTGAGGGTGAAACCACAGTCGGATGGAATTCTTAAGGTTTCAAAGAACCCCAGACTGGTTTGGGTTGGGAGGAACTCAAATCCTACCCAGTGCCACCCAGCCATGGCAGGGACACCTCCCACTGTCCCAGGCTGCTCCAGCCCCAGTGTCCAACCTGGAACTGAACATTCCAGGGATCCAGGGGCAGCCACAGCTGCTCTGGGCACTGAGAGCTGAATTTGTTTGCTGTGGAATTGCACAGAGGCAGCAGCCCAGGTATAAATAGTGTGGAAAATGTCCCAGGGAGCTTTAGCATTCCCACAGCTGATCTGCATGGGAATCAAAGTGAAGTTCACTTAAATTTCTTAAGGAAAATGGGAGGAGAGGAGGAGTTGGAACTGCTTTGGGGACTTATTTTAGCAGCACCCTCCGGACTCAGCTGGATCAGAGGCTGAGCAGGACTTGGAGCAGGTCTGAGTTGGTCTCACTCCTGTGGGTTGGGTTTAAGTGACACCTGAGGGATTTTAGAAACTAGTCAAGCAAGGAGTCTCAGGGAACTTGTCATTATTTCACAGTACCTCTGTGTAAAAAAACTTTTTGTAGTGTTGTGACTTCCAAGAAAAAAACCAAAATTCAGTGGGTGATACGAGTGTTCAGGGAGGCTCTTTCTAAATAAAATATTTTCCTTTAGTATTTTATTAATAATAATGAAATACAACTTTTTGCTTTAATTTTAATATTTTCAGAAATATTTTCTTTTAAATAAAAGTAAAATAATAGAAATGAGCACCTGGCTTTTAGGCTTCTAAGACTGGACTACTAGGAAATAGAGTGAAAGATAAATAAGTTTTGTTTTTTTCTGTTATTTAGGGGGAAAAATTAAATCACAGTTGATAGAACAAAGTTATTAATTTGTCTCTAAAGAGAGAGAGAGAGAGAGAGGAACAAAGATTCCCAGTTAGAAGCCAGCCCAGGAGAATATCCTGCTTTCCATACCTTGCAGACTTTGAGAAATGTTTTCCAGGAAAGCTGAGTCCAGCCATGAATCACTTATGGAAAACCCAGTGGAAGGAATGAGGCAAAGAAATGCTGCAGTGGCCTCCCTTTGCCTATCAGGAAATGGGGCAGCTTTGCATCATTTGATACCAGTCATGGGACATCCATTTTCAAAAGCTCTCATGAAAAGAGCAGGTGAAAAGTTGCTGTTCATTGACTTTCTAAAAATGCTTATTTTGAAATCAATATGGATTTAATATCAACCAAAATTTCCCTTTTCTCCCTGGATTTTCCTGCTGGCATAATCAAGGGAGTTGGGGAGGAACTGGCAGGGAATGGTGTCCTCACAGGCAGTAAATTGGCCAAATACTTCTTTTCCTGGTTGATAATGAATTAATTATTTTGTATTATCAGTGTAATTATTAGCTGAGTTCTCCAGTCTTTGCTTTGCCCCTGCAAATTCCTGAAGTGTGGGAAGGAACTTCCATGGTTTTCCCACTCCTTCCTGTGGTTTGAACATCATCTGTGTTCATTTTTCTGGTGTTACAGGGCAGAAAGAAACCAGAAATGGCACAAAAAAGTGGGGAGGGTGAGGGATTGCAGCTTTCAGTGTTGTTGGAGTGAGTTCTGGGGGAATTTTTGTCAGTGGGCTGTGCATCTCCTTGGGAAGGAACTGCTTTGGAAAGAGCTGCTTCTGTCCTGTCTGAGATATGAAGCTGAATATTGAATTCCTGACAAATCCCATTTTCTGCAGCTGCCACTTCCTTACCAAGAGCTGCCTCTGCCAAAGGTGATGCAGCCAAGATTTTTAGGGAGCTGCAGAGGAAGTTGGGTTGTGTTTGGGTTTTTCTTAACTGTTTTTTTGGTTTGTTGTGTGTTGGGACTGGGAACAGTGCATGGATATATTTGGATTAAACCAGCCAAGGCAGGGGGAATAAGTTTGAATTTTTGTTATTAATAAATGAAAGCTGCTGCCTTTATTTTGTGTTCAGCTGTTCTGAACTGCCCTGCTCAGTTCCTGGGTTGCTTTGGGAACAGGGCAAAGTAAAGGAATGGTCCTTAAACACCTTTAATTGCCTGGCAAAGTGGATGGTGCCTCACTTTGAGTTAAATCCACCTGAAGACATTTAAAAAGTGAATTCTCAGCCATTCAAGATCCCACAGATCCCCTCCAGAACCAAGCTGGCCCCTCTCAGTGCACCTCTCCATCCACTGGAATTTTTATTTCTCCACAATTTGTGTCCCCTTCCCAAGGCCTCAGAGAGCCATTGGAATTCTTCCTGTCACTTTTGGCCTTTGATTCTTAAAACCTGAAGCCTTCATCCTCTGCCAAATACACTTCGCATTTCTCCCGTGGCCTTTAACCCTTTTTCCTGGTGGAAATTTTCTAAGGGGCTCCAGACATTCCAACCTTTGGCTGCTCTCTGATGATTTGGGGAAATGTCTCTCAAGATGACTTGGAGGAAGCTCTTTAAGGGACATTTTCCTTCCCTGAAGGAGTTCTTCCAAAGGCAAACTTTTCCAGATCATTCCTGAAAGGATTGAGTTGTGTCCTGAGGAGATTTTCCCTGTCTGAATGTGGGATCCCAGGAAATTTGTTTTCTTCTTCTCAGAAATTCCCAACTTTTACCTACTCTGTTTTCTTCTCCTCAGAAATTCCCAGCCTTTATCCTGATCTTTGCTTTCTGCTCTCAGAAATTCCCCAATTTTATCCTGCTCTTTGTTTTCTTCTCTCAGAAATTCCCAACTTTTATCCTGCTCTTTTTCTTCTCTCAGAAATTCCCAGCCTTTATCCTGATCTTTGTTTTCTTCTCTTAGAAATTCCCAACTTTTATCCTGCTCTTTGTTTTCTTCTCCTCAGAAATTCCCAACTTTTATCCTACTCTGTTTTCTTCTCTCAGAAATTCCCAACTTTTATCCTGCTCTTTGTTTTCTTCTCCTCAGAAATTCCCAACTTTTATCCTGCTCTTTGTTTTCCCTTTCCAGTGAGAACAAACCCAGTGGGGTCTTTCTGCCACCCTCCCCAGGCATTCAATATTCCACATTTTCCAGAGAGGCTCCAGCTACTCTGAGCTCAGTGGGTTGGAGCTCCCAAATGCAGGGTGGGGATGAGCCCAAAGAAATTCCAGTGCTGATCAGGCTTTCAGGTGGATTAGGGATAAATGAGCATCATAATTCATTAGCTCACATTCCTTTGTTCCAAAATACCAGTTTTTGAACAAAGCAGAGAGATTTCTGGATTTTCCTTAGAGGGTTTTGTTCTTCCCTCAGCAGGTTTGGTTGAAAATCTTGGATGGCACTGATGTTGGAATGTTTTTCCAAATGGAATAATTTTTTTTTTTTTTTTTAATGAATAGAAAAATAATTGCCATGAAATACTGTCTGAAAATGTTTATTTCCTTTTCAGTACCCAAATGAGGGAAAATCATCATTAATTTATTCTGGGTCATTTGAGTATATTCCCAGCAGGAATGGAAACGTGTTGGAAAAAGCCTTTACATTTTGGAATATATTTGCCACATTCAAAGGTTTTCTAAATGAGGCTGGTGATTACTCAGCTGCTCTGTAGTGGAATTTCCAAATGCCCACTTTTGTGTTCCCACTCAGTGAACAGGAATTCAGTGTTTAATGCTTGGAAATGGAAGTGTAAATCATAGATTTTTCCAAGGATGGAAGAAGCACACTGGAGGTATTTATTTTTCAGATGATTGGCTGGAAAACTGTGCCCCATGGAATTTGTAAATGGCCCTTGTGTGACAGAGCTCAACTCTGGATATTTTATTTGAATATATTTAGATCTCCTAATGCAGAAATGACACCAGCTCATACATTTGAAGTTATTCAAATGTATCCTGTAAGTCTTCAGGAAAAACAGCTCCTTCTTGGCACTGCAGTTGGAATTTGCATTAAAAAATCATCAAGGGGTTATTTGAATATTTTTTTTAAATCCCTTAGAGGAGTGGCTGCAGTTTGTGTGGCAATTTAGGAATTGGCTTCCCAGGAGCCTCTCTGAGTGCAGAGGTGCTGAACTGGGGATCCCTGAGCTCTGCAGGAAGGACTCAGAGCTCCAGGGGATGGCCCTGCAGATCAATGGGTTTGATTGCAGCAGGAATTGATTGGATTGGGAGCCTCCCCAGGGAATGGGCACAGCCAGAGCTCCAGGACAGCACTGCCAGGGCTGCCCAGGCTGGGGTTGTTGGGTCTTGGATTGATGATCCTATGGGTCCCTTCCACTCTGGATATTCCCATATTCTTTATTCTCCTTTGAAATAATAGCAATAGATGCAGGAAACCTTCTGGAAGATTTATTTTCTTCTGTCCCAGGAAGAGCTGTTGAATTAAGATCCAGAAAATCAGGAAGTGATAAGGGAGCAAGCCTGGGTTGGAAATTCACAGCCCTGGAATAGGTGAGAATTTAAAGTGAAGGAGGAAGAATTAAGGTTGGAACTTTCAAGAAGTTTTAAGACAATTTGTGGTGACAGGATAAGAGGTGATGGCTTCAAACTGATGGAGGGAAGGCTTAGATTGGAATGAGGAAAAAAATCCTTCCCTGTGAGGGTGGGGAGGTTGCCCAGAGCAGCTGGGCTGCCCCTGGATCCAAGGCCAGGTTGGACACTGGGGCTGGAGCAGCTGGGACAGTGGGAGGTGTCCCTGCCATGGCTGGTGTGGCACTGGGTGGGCTCTGAGATCCCTCCCAACTCAAACCAGTCTGGGATTAAATGGTAAACAAAAATTGTCTGTCAGGTTTTGGAGATGGCCTGAGGATCTTGTTCCAAACCATTCTCCACAGCTTTGTTTGCTGCACAGCAACCAGAGTTGTTCCTTCAGCAAATGGCAGCAGGGAGCAGTGATGGCTCTGGGAGAGCTTGGAGCAGCCCAGGGAGTGACAGCTGTGGATTATCCTTCCTGTAAGGCTGCACCAAATTCCCAAAAGCTTCTGGGACATCTGAGGAGCAGGAACCACCAAGACACTGCTCTGGGTAAAGGTGACATTTGGCTGTTCAGGAGGTCACTGCAGTGATGGCTCAGGCTGCCTGCTTTATTTCCATGGGCCTTGAGGAATGGGAATTCTCCATCTCTGCAGGGTTTGAAGGCTTTCAGTAGGAAAATGCAGCTGAGACTAAGAAGAGAAAACTGCCCTGGCCCAGCCTGAGGCTGTTCCCTCTCCTCCTGTCCCTGTTCCCTGTTCCCAGAGCCAGACCCCCCCTCCCTGCCCCTCCTGTCAGGGAGTTGTGCAGAGCCACAAGGTCCCCCCTGAGCCTCCTTTTCTCCAGGCTGAGCCCCTTCCCAGCTCCCTCAGCCCCTCCTGGGGCTCCAGCCCCTTTCCCTGCCCTGGACACACTCCAGCCCCTTTGACTTTCAGAACAGATTTGGAAACAAAGCCTTGCTTTCTCAAAGACAAAGTAGTTGGGCTTCTTTAATTGCTTTACCTGAACCTTTAATATGCACTGACTGACTCTTGATTGAGATGTTGAGTAGGGAATACAGACAGGCTGACACAGATTCATTCCTTTTGCTTTTTTTCCTCTGTACCGACCCTTTATTTTTCCCTCCTTCATTACTTGGAATGTACAAAGTGAGATAAAAATATCTTGACTTCTTTGGTCTTCTCAGAAAAGTTGCAGTGAAGAAGGAATTGTATTAAATGAAAATTTCCACCTGCCTTTTGGTGCTGCTGTGATGATCAGTGTGTGTCATCAAGCAGGGAGCCAAAGAAACATTTTTTTTCCTCAAGGAATATTTAAAAGACTGGGATGCTGGCATCAGGTTCTTACCTCTACCATTATAAAGTAGATATATATTTTGAAGACATAATGTGTAATACATATTGGAATCTTGAAATGGTTTGGATTGGGCCTTAAAGCCCATCCAGTGCCAGCCCTGCCATGACAGGGACACCTCCCACTGTCCCAGGCTGCTCCAGCCCCAGTGTCCAGCCTGGAACTGAACATTCCAGGGATCCAGGGGCAGCCACAGCTGCTCTGGCAATTCCATTCCAGCCCCTGCCAGGGAACAATTCCTAATTCCTAGTATCTCATCCAGCCCTGCCCTCTGGCAGTGGGAGCCATTCCCTGTATCCTGTCCATCCATCCCTTGGGAATTGTCTCCCTCCATCTTTCTTGTAGCTCCTTCATGTCCTGGAATCTGAATCTGGATCCTAACCTGTTACAAGCAGCTCTGAATTCAATTTCTAAAAGCTTCTGTGAGATGGATTGTGTATTCCTCACTTCTCTTACACAAGAGCAAAACTGATCTCAGGTTATTGGCACTGTGTTGTTTTAAATAATGAACCATGTTTGGCTTCAGTGTTCTGTGTCTTTCATGTTCAGCTGCTGCTGAAAGGCAGGAATTGGGCAAGGATTTGCTTCCTTTGGGAACACTGGATCAGGGGAGCTCTGACCACCCTGGCTTGGATTGGATGGGGTTTGAGCAAAGCCCTGTCACCTGTGGGGCTGGATTGTGGCACTGCTGGGACTTCCCCTTCTTCCCATGGAGGAGAATTGGGGAACTTTTTTAGGGGGGACCTTGTGGCTCTGCACAACTCCCTGACAGGAGGGGCAGGGAGGGGGGGACAGGGACAGGAGGAGAGGGAACAGCTCAGGCTGGGCCAGGGCAGGCTCAGGGTGGGCACAGCAGGAATTTGCCCATGGAAAGGGAGCTCAGGGGTTGGAAGTGCCCAGGGAGGTTTGCAGTGCCCATCCCTGCAGGTGTCACCTGCACGTGGCACTCAGAGCTCTGGGCTGGGGACAGTCACAGCTGGGACTGCCAGGGCTGGGAGGGCTTCTTCAGCCTCAGGATTTGGGGATTTTGGGATTCCCTGAGCTTTGTTCCTGTCCCTTTCACCCCCATCCTCTCTGCTGAGCTGTCACAGCCTGGCTGTGTTTGTGTGGGAGCTTCCCTCCTCCATCCCTTCATGTTTGGGCTGCTCAGGGTTGTTCTCCTCGTGGCTCTGTCACTATTTCAGTAGATCTGGGTGAAATTTCTCTGAAATGTGGTTCCTGCTCTGTCCCCAAATGTGGCACTGTGACCTCCCTGCCCCAGCCCAGCATTCCCTGGCTGCCCTCAGGCCTGGAGCTGTGCAGGGCTCCAGCTGTGCTCAGTGGCAGAGCATGCAGGACACGCTGCAGGAATGCAGGAATCCCTCTGGAAGCACGTGCCCTATTCCCTACACCTCTCCCTCTGCCCAGTCTCACTTATAAATAACTTTACAGCTGTTCCCTCTTCATAAAACAGCCAGATCTTCATGCAGAAGTTGCCCCCTCACTCAAGAAATAATGATCCAAAGCCCTTTTTGCTTCTGATTTGTTTGAACATGTCCCTTCTTTCTGTCTTGAATTATTTCATCTTGCAGCTCCACCAATTTGTTAATGACTTTCTAGATTGATTTCTGCCCCTTTGAGCTATCCATTCAAATAAATAACCTTGGAAAGGTCAGAGTGGGCTGATTTTTCCTGGTTGCAGTGGTAGGAATCTCTCATGTTTCCTTTATTTCATTGTTACCCAGTGCTTGGGAGAAACCTCTTTTTGTCTTGGGGGCTGCAAGAGCATTTTTAACAAATCACTTCCTTCAATTCTGCTGTAAATAGTTTTTCTCCACTCTGAAAAATGCCCTATTAACCCATTTTGTTTTCAAAGTCCTTGTCCTTTTTTAGTTGCTAACAAATAGAGGTGATCTTTGGAAAATTTCCACCTCTTCCCCCTCTTTTAATCTCCACTCAGAAGGAAGGATTTATATAGACAACTATATTTAGAGAAACCCTTCAGCAAGCTGGAGAGGAGCTGTGTGAGGATTTCCTGCCCTTCCCTTTCCAGAGTTAGCTTTTCCTAGTGCAGGATTTCTGTGGTGAGCTGGACACTGGAGTCCTGTCCCTGTCACCTTCTTTCCTCCTTTCTGCCAGAAATAGAAATAAAAATCAACACTGCAGCTGCAGCTGGCCATGGGAACGTTGGTGTTTACTTTTGTTGTGGTTTATTGTCATCTTTGGCTGTTTATTTTCTCTCACCTCAGGGTATCATGGATTAATTATAATATTGCTGGACAGTCTGCCTCAGGAATTTCCCCACACTTTTAAAAAGCTTCTTCTTGAAGGCTGTTTTGATGATCTGAATCCAAATTTTCTGTCTGTGGTGAGGGAAATGTTTCTTGGATTGACTTTGCAAGAACTTTCTCCTTCCCTTTTCTAATCTCCCAACCCAATTACTGCAAAAGATGTTTCATAATGTGCTTTTTCTACTATAAATACATCACCTGTAGATAATTTTGGAATTAGAGTAAAGCAGTTAATGAGTTTAAACAGAAATAAAGACACTAGAAATAGGCAAAGTTTTTTTTACAAACTCACTGACATTTATTTATCCCTCTGTAACTTCAAGTGTAGAAAAGTGTTTGAGTCTTGAGTTTGTATTTGAGTCTTCTGTCCTAAGGTTCAGAATCCTCTTAGTTTTTCCACTGGCTTTCCTGTGGGTTTGCCTGACATCTTAGAAAATGGGCACTCATTCTTCTGCTTCTGCTTGGAACAGGAAAAGATTTTCCTGGAATAGCTGGAAGTCTAAAACAGAGGTGACACTGCACCCCAGCCATGTGGTCTTCAGTTTTCATTGTCAGCTGAGTTTGTTGTTTGCAGTAAATATCTCTGTTACTATTCAAAGCATGCCAGTGCTAATTGTGCTGAATTAATGCTCTGATAAATGTTTCTAACAGTCCTTATTTCTGAAAAGATCTCAGAATTGCCCAATAGTGGAGTTTGAGAACCATGGGCTCCTCCTTTGAGAGAGGAGCACTCAGCATAAGTGGCTGGAGCCCAGCCAGGCCTCTGTGCCTCCTGTTCCATGGATTCAGATCCTTCAGTGTCACAGTCCCAGGGTCTCTTTAAGGGTGTGAGCTCCTCAGATGGACATGGAGGTGGTTTGGGATTCGGGGTTTGTCTGAAGCCGCCGGAGAGAGACACTGCAGGAGATGATCTTCTGTTGTGTTTTTTTCATGGCTGTTTATTATATCTTATCTATAGAGTGTCCCAGCCAGGCTGACACAGGTCTGCTCTGCAAGGTGACCATGACCAAATGCTCCCCTGGGAGAGGCAGGACCTATCTTTTATACTCTAACCTACGTCTTCAATATTTACAATCACCTTCCAATACAGCACAACCTTATTACACTGTCCAGTTTTGTCCCCATCCAATCTGTGGCTGCCAGCATGTCATCCAACATGGATGGCACAGAGAAGAAGGAGGAAGAGGCACACCACACCCCAAATCCTCCATGCTGACCACATGGCCCTTATCATAAACAATCCAAAAATCTACTTATTCTACATTCTAATACTCTAATTTACACTCTACTTATTTTTGTGACTTGTAATTCTTCCTGCAATGTTGGCAGATTTTCCCAAGGGGTTAAATTCAGCCCCTGAGACACCTGGGTCTCATTCTGGGGTCTCTGAGAGGCTGCCAGGGGGGTTTGAGACCCCCAGGGAAGCCAGGGAACATCCTGGACTCCCACACTTCAGGTTGCTGAAAGCTGCCCAGAGTTGGGGTTGGTGGTACCTGCAGGGCTGTGACACTCTCAGAGCTGTGTTTGCTGGGGCACAGGGCTGCCAGGAGCTGCTCTGCCCCTTTTCCATGGAGTCACCCTGTGGGCATTCCTTGGCTCCAGCCAGGGCATGGTGTCATTTGGAAAAACACTTTGTGGGCTTGTGTTGTTGTGCTCTGATTTCTTGACTGTAAATAGGTGTGCACAGGCTCCTTGTGCAGTTCATTCTGTGATCCCACAGACTTCAGGTCTCCATAACAAATTGGTTTGTGCAGATGATTTCCCTGCTGGAATGTATTTATTTCACTTGTATCTTTCTGAGAAATGCAGAAAATAGAACATGGAATGTGAAATTTTAAAACACAGCTTTTAATAACCACAAAGCAGAAGTTGTCACAGAATTATAGAATGGTTGAAGTTGGAAGGGACCTTAAAGATGATTTATTTTCACCCTCCTGCCATGGCAGGGACACCTCCCACTGTCCCTCCAGCCCCAGTGTCCAACCTGGAACTGAACATTCCAGGGATCCAGGGGCAGCCACAGCTGCTCTGGGAAAGGTGTGTGAAAGGAAACCTGCACATGATTTCTTTTTTGCATGTCTGACAGGATTTCTCATGAAGTAAAATTCCCTGGCAGACCAATCCTGCTTTAGAACACATCACTCTCCAGAATCCTGCAGCAGCCCTGGGAGCCTGGCCCTGGCCCTGGCCCTGGCCCTGCCTGCCATGGCTGCACACCCACTCATGCCTCTAACTTAGCCCTCTGCATTTTTCCCATGCCAAGCACACCCAGCTCACAAACACAGGGAGGAGAAGGCAGGCAGAATTATCACCTAGTATTAATGTTAAAAAAAAAAAAAAAGGAATAAATTCTTTACTCAGAGGGCAGTGAGGCCCTGGCACAGGGTGCCCAGAGCAGCTGTGGCTGCCCCTGGATCCCTGGCAGTGCCAGGCTGGACATTGGGGTTGGAGCAGCCTGGGACAGTGGGAGGTGTCCCTGCCATGGCAGGAGTGGCACTGAGTGGACTTTGAGGTCTCTTCCAAACCAGTTTGGGGATATATTTTTTTTTCTGAGGTGCAAAGGAGTGGTTGGGAACGTGGATTCATTTTTTGGCCAGTAAAATGAGAGTAAGGCTTGTGCAGGGCTTTGGAGGTAAATGGTTTGAACTCACTGCTCTTACTTCTGGCTCTGGGTTAGCCAGGCTGCTCAGAATCCTGGAATAATTTGGGATGGGGCACAGCTTCCCTGTGCCAGGACCTCCCCACCCTGACAGGGAGGAATTTCATCCCAATATCTGATCCAGGTGTGTGCCAGTGCCCACAGAGCTCCCTGACCCCAAATCTGCATGGAGAGCTCTGGAACCTGTTTATGCCTTTGTGTCTGCTCCTCCCTGTCCTGTACCAACCCCCAGGAAAATGAGAGCAGTGTGATTTTCATTGTAGATAACTTTGAGATGTTTATCCCTGTCCTGAGGAAGGGCTGAGGCAGGATAATTAACATGGAGACAGGAATAGAAGCTGGGTGTTGATAGGAAAAAAGCAGCAGGTCTGGAGTGGGAGTGCAGGGATTACACAAAGAGCACCTCCAAGGGCAGCTGTAAACCCTGCCAGGGAGGGGAGAGAATGCACTGCATTGTTCTCTTTTATGGCTCTTAGGGGGTCATTTTATCAACTTAGAGAATTCCCAACATATTTAACTTCACATTCATTTTTCTTCCCTGATTGTTCTCTTGGCTGTTGTAGTTATTGCTGCTTTTGGTGACTTGTCTTGATTTCTGCTTTTGTGGCCTTGCTTCCTTCTCTTCTGTGCCTTACCTGTTCCACTGAATGTTGAGATGAAGTTGTGGGGCTAATTATGGCATTCAATCATTCTGTGTTCCCACTATGTCATATATTTATTGGACTCTTGATTGTCCTTCCAGGTCCCAAAAATGTTCAAAAAATGGTTTGAGTCAGATTTCTGTCCTTGGGCAGTGCTGGAGGATCTGTCAGGTGCTCTTGGTGTTTGGGACTTTAGGTCTTTAGGTCTTGATTGAGCACCTTGTCTGCAATTTTAGAACTCAACTTGCAGAATGTGAGCCCTGGAATCTGCAGCTTTCAGGGGAAAGGTGAAAGCTGAGGAAGAAGAGCTGACCCTGCACTGCTCTGAGCCCTTTGCTTTCATTCCCAAAGTGCAGCAGCACCATGGATCCATGGAATGGTTTGGGTTGGAAGGGACTTAAAACTCATCCAGTGCCAGCCCTGCCATGGCAGGGACACCTCCCACTGTCCCAGGCTGCTCCAGCCCCAGTGTCCAACCTGGCCTTGGGCACTGCCAGGGATCCAGGGGCAGCCACAGCTGCTCTGGGCACCCTGTGCCAGGGCCTGGATCCCTGCCAGGGAACAATTCCTGCCCAAGATCCCATCCTCTGGCAGTGGGAGCCATTCCCTGTGTCCTGTCCCTCCATCCCCTGTGTCCTGTCCCTCCATTCCCTGTGTCCTGCCCCTCCATTCCCTGTGTCCTGTCCCTCCATTCCCTGTGTCCTGCCCCTCCATTCCCTGTGTCCTGTCCCTCCAGCCCTTGGGAATTGTCTCTCTCCCTGTTTCCTGCAGCTCCTTCAGGCCCTGCAAGGCCACCCTGAGCTCAGCCCAAAGCTTCTCCTGTGCAGGTGAACAATCCCAGCTGTGCCAGCCTTTCCTCCCAGCAGAGCTGCTCCATCCCTCTGCTCATCCTGCTGCCTCCTCTGGGCTCTCTGCAGCAGCTCCAGCTCTGAGCTGGGCTGGTGATTTTGCCCTTGTTCTGTCTGTAGCTCACCAGGGAGTCTCAGAGAGGACAGGAAGGGAGATAAGGGAGCAGAAAAGCAGCCCTGTGATAATATCAGAACATCAAATCCAGGACTCCTGAGGTGTTGCAATGTTCCTGTCCCAGCCAAGGTGTTTTCACCTGGGTACCAAACCTTCCAGGAGCTGAGCCCACAGTGGGAACATTGCAACACTCAGGGTTCAGCAGTGGACCTTTTGTAACTTGGCCTCGTGGTTTCCTCATCATGTCAGGGCTCTCCACACAAAACCCTTCAACAGCTCTTCCTCACCTGCACCAGGGGCAGTGGCAACTGGGGCTTTTCCTTTTCACAAAGTGCTTGAGTTTGGTGTTAATAACTCCAAGTGGTTTATTTTGTACACTGAGAGACCTGCCTGAGCTGGAGGAGGGCAGGGTTGGATGGGATATTGGGAATTAGGAATTGTTCCCTGGAATTGCCAGAGCAGCTGTGGCTGGCCCTGGATCCCTGGAATGTTCAGTTCCAGGTTGGACACTGGGGCTGGAGCAGCCTGGGACAGTGGGAGGTGTCCCTGCCATGGCAGGGCTGGCACTGGGTGGGTTTTAGCATCCCTTGCAACCCAAACCTTTTTGTGATTCCATGATTTGGTACACAACCATGCCCAAAAATCATGCTGATAGTGACAAAATGAAACATACTCGGAGTGATTTCTTTGGGATTTTAAAAAGGCAAATTACAAACATTGTGTGTATCAGTAGGACTTAAATGTTTCTTTCAAATCTGGAGTACAGTGTGAAAACATTATTTTGTGAGGTGTTAAATTTCTCAGAATCACTTGGTTTGTTCATATGCAGGTTCCAGTCCTGGATTAGATGACAAAGTTCTTTTGAAGGTTGGCTTCTGAAGTCATTTTCCCTGGCTCTCAGTAATGTGCAGGTGGCCTTGAGGAGGGCAGTCAAAGAGATTTTAATTTGCCATTTTCCTCTCCATGAGCTCTGGGGACAGGAATGTGCCCCAAAGGTGCTGCAGTGACCCGAGGCTGTGCCAGGAACCTGCTCTGCTTTCTTATCAGGAGCTGCAGTTCCCTGGCATGTGTGCACCTGTTTGTGCTCAGGTGATTCATGGCCATTCCTTCCAGGTGAGCATCCCCACCTCTGCTTTGTGCAGTCACACCTGCTCCTTCCACATCCAGAGTCTGGAGGATACCTGACAGCAAATTCCAGGGCAGGGCCAGCATTTAGGATGTGCTCAGTGTGGTTTGCTGGGCTCAGGGGCATCAGGGCTGCTTATGATGCTGAATTTCTGTGTGTGCACATCTCTCATCCCATCCTCATGGATAAAACTCATCCCAGAAAGGGTGGTCAGACCTTGGCAAGGGCTGCCCAGGGGGGTTTGGAGTCCCCATCCCTGGATGTGCCCAAGGCATGTCTGGATGTGGCACTCAGAGCTCTGGGCTGGGGACAAGGGTGATGATTCAGGCACAGGTTGGACTGGATAGTCTGGAACTGCTTTTCCACCTTCAGTGGGCCTGGGATTTTTAAGTGAGGGCTTCCAAGTAAAGGTTCTAAGAAATTGTATTAAGCACTCTATTCATGCTGTGGTAACTTTTACACTGAGGTAACCTCAGAACAGCAGAGAGTTTGACTTTAAATGGGGATTTAGCAAGTAAACCCCCTAAAAATAGAGAACAGTCTTCATGTCCAAAGTTTTATGTGGTTAAATATTGATGGAATCAGGTTTTGAACTTGGCATGCTGCATTTTTTGCAGGTGTTCCTTAAAACTTGGTACTTCTGTCACAGCCCTGTGTTAGAACAGAATGAACTAAAGGCACTTAAGATTTTGACTGCATTATAATTTTGAAGCTGAATGTGCATGGGAAAGTTCCAAGTAGCTTGTGAAAGCTTCACTTTAAACTTCAATAATTGAAATGGTGATGAGTTTTTTTAATATTCTTTATTAAAAAAAAATCAAAAAACAACTTCCATTCTCCACAAGAAAAGACCACAAAACTCCCACAAAAACCTGTGTTCTGTGCAGCTTTTTTTGGGAAATGCTTTGAAACTGGGATCCAGGTGTCCCAGAAAATGTCAGGAATTTGGGTTCCACACCTGCTGCCTGCTGCTGTGTCTCAGGTTCTGGTAAAACCCTGCCAGCAGATTGCTGAGCAAGCTCCTGGTAGGAAAAAGAAACACAAACCAACCCCTGACAAAACCCTGCCTGCTTTACAAGGCTGGGAAAGAGTTTTTAATAAGGCAAGAATAATAATTAATGCACGGAGTTGCTTTGAAGAAGTTTCCAGATGAATCCTCCTTATGATGGGAGGAAAATAATTTTCCCAAATCAATCTCTACATTTCAACCTGTGGGTGTTCAGTGGAACAAAAGTTGCTGAGCTGAGGGATTTATTTTCCATCTTCTAAGAATCAGGAATTAGGCAGCTTTCTTATTAATGAATCAGGAATTAGGCAGTTTTCTTGCTAATTAATCAGGAATTAGGCATTTTCCTGCTGCCTTCATCCCAGCCCGTTCTGGGAGCGTTCTGCCGGGGCAGGAACATTTTCCACCCATCACTCTGAGTGGGAGCTGCATGGAATTACTGCCAGTGGAAACTATGCTGCAAGAGGCTGGGCAGCAGCTGCCCTGCTCAGCTCAGCTGGATTTTCCATGCTCCTGCTAATTAGCAGAGGGAAGCTGACTAATTGCTGACGTCACCTCTTTCCAGTCCAGCTTACATTTTGTTCCCGGCTCCCTGCGAGCGTGCGGGACTGTGCTCAGGAATTTGCTGTCACACACACACACAGGATGCTCTGAGAGGGTTTTTTTTTCACCAGGGGCTGGGCTGCCTTTGCTCTATAAAGCTGTGTGCAGCATCCAGGGCTCCCGAAAATCCCAGGATTTCTGCTGGAAAAGGCTGGGAAAATGCATTTCGAAATTTCCATTACACTTTCAGCTCGCTCATCGCCTGCCTGGCTGATGGGGAGGTCTTCACCCAGCCAGAAACAAGGGTAGGTTTGGTGGGGTTATTTCATTTCCAGAACCTAAGGGTAGGTTTGGTGAGGTTATTTCATTTCCAGAACCAAGGGTAGGTTTGGTGGGGTTATTTCATTTCCAGAACCAAGGGTAGGTTTGGTGGGGTTATTTCATTTCCAGAAACAAGGGTAGGTTTGATGGGGTTATTTCATTTCCAGAACCAAGGGTAGGTTTGGTGGGGTTATTTCATTTCCAGAAACAAGAGTAGGTTTATTTCCAGAAACAAGGGTAGGTTTAGTAGGGTTATTTAATTTACAAAAGCAGGGTTAAGTTTGGTGGGGTTATTTCATTTCCAGAAACAAGGGTAGGTTTGGTGAGGTTATTTAATTTCCAGAAACAAAGGTAGGTTCCATGGGGTTATTTAATTTCTAGAAACAAGGGTGGGTTTAGTGGGGTTATTTTGTTTCTAGAAACAAGGGTAGGTTCCATGGGGTTATTTCATTTCCAGAAACAAGGATAGGTTTGGTGAGGTTATTTCGTTTCCAAAAGCAAGGATAGGTTTGATGGGGTTATTTAATTTCTAGAAACAAGGGTAGGTTTGGTGGGGTTATTTTGTTTCTAGAAACAAGGGTGGGTTTATTTCCAAAAACAAGGGTAGATTTGATGGATTTATTTCCAAAAACAAGGGTAGGTTTGATGGGGTTATTTCATTTCCAGAAACAAGGGTAGGTTTATTTCAAGAAACAAGGGTAGGTTTAGTGGGGTTATTTAATTTACAAAAACAAGGGTAAGTTTGGTGGGGTTATTTCATTTCCAGAAACAAGGATAGGTTTGGTGAGGTTATTTAATTTCCAAAAGCAAGGATAGGTTTGATGGGGTTATTTAATTTCTAGAAACAAGGGTAGGTTTGATGGGGTTTTTTAATTTCTAGAAACAAGGGTGGGTTTAGTGGGGTTATTTTATTTCTAGAAACAAGGGTAGGTTTATTTCCAAAAACAAGGGTAGATTTGATGGATTTATTTCCAAAAACAAGATTAGGTTTAGTGGGGTTATTTAATTTCCAAAAACAATGGTAGGTTCCATGGGGTTATTTCCAAAAACAAGCATAGGTTTGGTGGAGTTATTTCATTTCCAAAAGCAAAGGTTGTTTTGATGGGGTTATTTAATTTCCAGAAACAAGAGTAAGTTTGGTGGGGTTATTTCATTTTCAGAGCCAAGGGTAGGTTTAGTGGGGTTATTTCATTTCTAGAAACAAGGATAGGTTTATTTCCAAAAACAAGGGTAGTAGTGGTGGGTTTATTTAATTTCCAGAACCAAGGGTAGGTTCAATAGGGTTATTTAATTTCCAAAAGCAAGGGTAGGTTCCATGGGGTTATTTCCAAAAACAAAGGTTGGTTTGGTGGGGTTATTTCATTTCTAGAAACAAGGATAGGTTTATTTCCTAAATTTATTTATTTATTTATTTATTTATAAATTTATTTATAAATTTATTTATTTCCTTTTCCTAAGGGTAGTAGTGGTGGGGTTATTTAATTTCCAGAACCAAGGGTAGGTTTGGTGGGGTTATTTCTGGGAGGGTTTGAACTTGTAAGGAAATTCCAGTTTGCCATGAAAAGTTTCAGTGCTTGGGATTCTGCACCAGCCTGCTCTGATGGGAATGATTCCAACTCTGGGAATTATTCAGTTTTAACTCTGTGTGGTTGGGAAAATGAGCTCAAGTTTTCCCTCCAGATGTCTTGCATGTTGTATTCTGAATTTTCAGCAAATATTTAATTTTAATTTTGGTAGCAAGATCCACTAATTTGTAATCTGTTTGGTTCTTCTCCTGGGATTTTTTTTTTTTCCTGGTAAAACTATAAGAAATCCTCTTGGGTATGTATTCAGCTGATTGGCAATATAAAATAAATAATAAATAATGTAAATATAAAAGAATATAAAATATTTATCAATCCTGATACAGTGAGCTGTTACTGCTAAGATACCTTAAGGACAAAAATAACCTTTTTTTTTTTAAGTGTCATAATGCCAAAGTGACATTTCAGACCTCTATAATGCATATTTAAATAAATAAATATTTTTAAAAAACAAAAAACAGATTTCACTGGGTTTAAATATGAAATGGGAACTTTGAAATGCAATTTTGGGTGTATTTTCCATGGTTCCATCTCACCTTTGAGGCTCCCAAACACCAGTTCTGTGTGGGGAGGCTCCTTTTTCTGGTTTAGAGTTCATTTTCAAGAAGTTGGAAAAGCAGATCAGCTCTTTAAAATCTTTTAAAATCTTTTAAATTTCTTTGAAATAGAATTATTTTATACCCAGCTGTGGGGGAGTGTGTGTAGTGGAGCTTCTCAGGGAGGAAAATTGATTTCTGAATTAATTTCTGCCTTTTCACATAATTTCCCTCTGTTTTTTCCCCTCTACTAACTCAAAATACTGGAGTAAAAAGCCCTCAATGAAATAATGTTTATTGTGGCTTTATCCTGATTTTCTAGGAAGCTTTTAGGGAGAGAAAAGACCTGGAAATTCCTCACATTTGAATCCTGAACCCCTTGGAATCAAACACTTGGGAAGGGTCTGGCAGTGGAATCCTGTAGGGACAGTGGAAGCACTTTCCATAAATTAAATTTAAAATAGCAGGAGATGTTCATGGACTTCATTCTGAGTGCTGAGTCACTGAAGAAAATCACATTTAGCTTGAAAATCAGGATTTTTTTCATTTTTCTCTATTAAAACTTGTATTGGTTCCCTTGAAATTTGCACATTTGGGCAAAGACTTTTTTCAAGGTTCTAAGAAACATTTCTTTTCAATATCTTACTGTTGCTAAATCAGAGTGTCTTGTCCAGCATTTATTCCTGATAATAATACAATAAGTGATAATATCAGCTATTAATGATAATAATCTGTTTTAAATGATACAAGTGATAGAAAACTTCATTCTAGAAAGAAAAAAAAAATAAATGAAGCTGTTACAGTAGTTGAGTGATAGTTTCCCCTCATTTTAGCAACTTTTCATTTTGATTTCATTTCTTTCTTAGTGTTTAATTCTGATTTTTCTCCTTTGTCTCCAGGCCAAATTTGAATCCCTGTTCCGCCCCTATGACAGGGACCTCACCTTTCAGTATTTTAAAAGCTTCAAAAGAGTGAGAATCAACTTCAGCAACCCTCTGTCTAACTTGGAGCTGCATTCAGGCTCTCTGCAGCCTCTGGAGCTGCACCATTGGAGCTGCACATTCCAGCTTGGAGCTGCACATTCCAGCCTTGGAGCTGCACATTCCAGCCTCTGGAGCTGCACATTCCAGCTTGGAGCTGCACATTCCAGGCTCTGGAGCTGCACATTCCAGCCTGGAGCTGCACATTCCAGGCTCTGGAACTGCACATTCCAGGCTTGGAGCTGCACATTCCAGGCTGGAGCTGCACATTCCAGCCTCTGGGGCTGCACATTCCAGCCTCTGGAGCTGCACATTCCAGCTTGGAGCTGCACATTCCAGCCTTTGGAGCTGCACATTCCAGGCTTGGAGCTGCACATTCCAGCCTCTGGAGCTGCACATTCCAGCCTCTGGAACTGCACATTCCAGGCTTGGAGCTGCACATTCCAGCCTCTGGGGCTGCACATTCCAGCCTCTGGAGCTGCACATTCCAGCTTGGAGCTGCACATTCCAGGCTTGGAGCTGCACATTCCAGGCTTGGAGCTGCACATTCCAGCTTGGAGCTGCACATTCCAGCCTCTGGAGCTGCACATTCCAGCCTGGAGCTGCACATTCCAGCCTGGAGCTGCACATTCCAGCCTCTGGAGCTGCACATTCCAGGCTTGGAGCTGCACATTCCAGCTTGGAGCTGCACATTCCAGCCTGGAGCTGCACATTCCAGCCTTGGAGCTGCACATTCCAGCCTCTGGAGCTGCACATTCCAGCTTGGAGCTGCACATTCCAGCTTGGAGCTGCACATTCCAGCCTCTGGAGCTGCACATTCCAGCCTCTGGAGCTGCACATTCCAGACTCTGGAGCTGCACATTCCAGGCTTGGAGCTGCACATTCCAGCTTGGAGCTGCACATTCCAGCTTGGAGCTGCACATTCCAGCCTGGAGCTGCACATTCCAGGCTTGGAGCTGCACATTCCAGCCTTGGAGCTGCACATTCCAGCCTCTGGAGCTGCACATTCCAGCCTGGAGCTGCACATTCCAGCCTCTGGAGCTGCACATTCCAGCCTCTGGGGCTGCACATTCCAGACTCTGGAGCTGCACATTCCAGACTCTGGAGCTGCACATTCCAGCCTCTGGAACTGCACATTTCAGCCTGGAGCTGCACATTCCAGCCTCTGGAGCTGCACATTCCAGCCTCTGGAGCTGCACATTCCAGCCTCTGGGGCTGCACATTCCAGCCTCTGGAGCTGCACATTCCAGGCTCTGGAGCTGCACATTCCAGCTTGGAGCTGCACATTCCAGCTTGGAGCTGCATCTGGCTTGGCTGCACATTCCAGGCTCTGGAGCTGCACATTCCAGCCTGGAGCTGCACATTCCAGGCTCTGGAGCTGCACATTCCAGCTTGGAGCTGCACATTCCAGGCTGGAGCTGCACATTCCAGACTCTGGAGCTGCACATTCCAGGCTTGGAGCTGCACATTCCAGCCTCTGGAGCTGCACATTCCAGGCTCTGGAGCTGCACATTCCAGGCTTGGAGTTGCACATTCCAGCCTCTGGAGCTGCACATTCCAGGCTGGAGCTGCACATTCCAGGCTTGGAGCTGCACATTCCAGCCTCTGGAGCTGCACATTCCAGCCTCTGGGGCTGCACATTCCAGCCTCTGGGGCTGCACATTCCAGCCTCTGGAACTGCACATTCCAGCCTCTGGAGCTGCACATTCCAGGCTCATCCCAGTTTTTGGGATGTCCCCCAGGGCAGCTCTGTCTCTCCCTGATCTCTGCTCCTGTATCAGTTTCAGCTCTGGCACTCAGGCTGCTTTTCCTGCTTTTTTTCCTGCTGCTTTTCCTGCTGCTTTTCCAGTTGTTTTTCCCTCTGAAAACTGAATGGGAAATCTCAGGAGTGTTGGCCACGCACCCTGATCCTGTTTATTTTTTATCCCAGCTGGAATTTCCCTCAGTTGGAATTTGGGGATGACCCCCAGCACCGTTTGTTATTCCTTGGGGATTTTGAAGGGCAGGAGATGGAGTTCCTGGGAAGAACATTCCATTGGAATTTCAGATTTTCAGGGAAGAACATCCCTTTGGAATTTCAGATTTTCAGGGAGGAACATCCAGTTAGAATTTTCAGGGGTGGGACATCCCATTGGAATTTCAGATTTTCAGGGAAGAACATCCTGTTGGAATTAGATTTTCAGGGAAGAACATCCTGTTAGAATTTAGATTTACAGGGAGGAAAATTCTGTTGGAATTTCAGATTTTCAGAGAGGAACATCCCTTTGAAATTTCAGATTTCCAGTGAAGAACATCCAGTTAGAATTTAGATTTTCAGGGTGGGACATCCCATTGGAATTCCAGATTTTCAAGGAGGAACATCCCATTGGAATTTCAGATCTTTAGGGAAGAACATCCCTTTGGAATTCCAGATTTTCAAGGCGGAAAATCCCTTTGGAATTTCAGATTTTCAGGGAGGAACATTCTGTTAGAATTTAGTTTTTCAGGGAAGAACATCCCATTAGAATTTCAGATCTTTAGGGAAGAACATCCCTTTGGAATTTCAGATTTCCAGTGAAGAACATCCAGTTAGAATTTAGATTTTCAAGGAGGAACATCCCATTGGAATTCCAGATTTCCAGGGAAGAACATCCCATTGGAATTTCAGATTTTCAAGGAGGAAAATCCCTTTGGAATTTCAGATTTCAGGGAAGAACCTCCTTTTGGAATTTCAGATTTTCAGGGAGGAACATCCCATTGGAATTTCAGATCTTTAGGGAAGAACATCCCATTGGAATTTCAGATTTTCAAGGAGGAAAATCCCTTTGGAATTTCAGATTTTCAGGGAAGAACATCCCATTGGAATTCCAGATTTTCAAGGAGGAAAATTCCTTTGGAATTTCAGATTTCAGGGAAGAACCTCCTTTTGGAATTTCAGATTTTCAGGGAGGAACATCCCATTAGAATTTCAGATCTTTAGGGAAGAACATCCCATTGAAATTCCAGATTTTCAAGGAAGAAAATCCCATTGGAATTTCAGATTTCCAGGGAAGAACATCCCATTGGAATTCCAGATTTTCAAGGCGGAAAATCCCTTTGGAATTTCAGATCTTTAGGGAAGAACATCCCATTGAAATTCCAGATTTTCAAGGAAGAAAATCCCATTGGAATTTCAGATTTCCAGGGAAGAACATCCCATTGGAATTCCAGATTTTCAAGGCGGAAAATCCCTTTGGAATTTCAGATTTTCAGGGAAGAGCATCCCGTTAGAATTTCAGATCTTTAGGGAAGAACATCCCATTGGAATTCCAGATTTTCAAGGCGGAAAATCCCTTTGGAATTTCAGATTTTCAGGGAAGAGCATCCCGTTAGAATTTCAGATCTTTAGGGAAGAACATCCCATTGAAATTCCAGATTTTCAAGGAGGAAAATCCCTTTGGAATTTCAGATTTTCAGACAGGAACATCCCATTGGAATTCCAGATTTTCAAGGAGGAAAATCCCATTGGAATTTCAGATTTTCAGGGAGGAACATCCCATTGGAATTTCCCTTGGAGGATTTTCCTGTGTCCTGGCTGGTGCTGCCCCCCTGAGTGCTGGGCAGGACACGACATCCCTGCCCCTTCCCAGCCATTCAGGGACACCTTTGGATCTCTTTTCATTTTCTCTCCTTTAATTCATTTTCTCTCCTTTAATTAATTAATTTTTCTCTCCTTCCTCTCCCAGACTTTGCACATTGGCAGCTCCCACCTGGCCCCCCCAATTCCAGACAAGCAGTTCCTGATCTCCCCCCCTGCCTCCCCCCCTGTGGATTGGAAACAAGTGCAGGATGCCACCCCAGTCATTAACTACGACCTCCTGTATGCAATTTCCAAGCTGGGACCAGGTAAGAAGGTGTAAAAAACAAAATTTTGCTTGAGGAAAACACCTCAAAACTTCCTGAATTTCTAAAACTTTGCCAAGAATTTTTTATTCCTGTTTATTTCTATTTTTTTCTATTTGTATTTTTTATTTCTATTTCCATTTCTATTTTTCTCTTTATTTTCTTTCTATTTTCTTTCTATTTATATCTCCTTTCTATTCATATTTTCTTTCTATTCTTATTTTCTTTCTATTCATATTTTCTTTCTATTAGTATTTTCTATGTTTATTTCTATTTATCTTTTTCATTATATTTTCTTTCTATTCATATTCTCTCTATTTCTATCTCTATTTCTATTTTTCTTTCTATTTTCTTTCTCTTCATCTTTATTTTTATATCTACTCATTTTCTTTCTCTGTATTTTTATATCTACTTATGTTTTGTCTCTTTATTTTTACTTATATTTCTGTTTCTATTTATTTCTATTTATATTTTATTTCCAGTTATTTTTATTTTATTTCTATTCGGTTTTATTTCTATTTGTATTTTTTCCTATTTATATTTTCTATTTCTGTTTTTATTTCCATTTCTATTTTTCTCTTTATTTTCTTTATATTTTCTTTCTATTTATATTTTCTTTCTACTTATATTTTCTTTCTATTTTTATTTCTATTTATGTTTTTCATTATATTTTCTTTCTATTCATATTTTTTCTATTTCTATCTCTTTTTCTTTTCTTTCTCTTTAAATTTTCTTTCTATTCATCTTTATTTTTAGATCTACTCATTTTCTTTCAATTTATTTTTATATCTATTAATAATTTCTTTCTATTTATTTTTGTTTCTGTCTATTTTTATTTCTGTTTGCCTCAGAGGAGGAAACTGCTACTGAGTGTAGGAGGAACTTTAATTATCAACCTAAAATTCTTGGAATTCAGAGTTTAAATTCCTGCCACTGTGATCAGTGATCACATCCCTTGATTTCCTTTTCTCCCATATTTTATACAATTTATCCAGGAAAATTGCTGCAAATTAATTTTTTCCTTAAATCCAGATTTAACCTGTTTAGAGCTGTATTATTAATTTTAGGGGAGAGAAAAATGGTCACATTTAATAACAAGATTAAAGAGAATAAAAACTGTGTCAGATTAATTTCACCAGAGGATTTTTAATTTTATTTTTTAAATTTTTATTCCTGTGGAGCAAAGGACAGGGCACAACTCTATATCAAGAATCCTTCTCATTAAATATTCTGAATAATTCATTAGGAAATATTTTTATCCAAGATTTTCTTGGTGAAAGAGATTTGTTCTTCCCTTGATTTAATTTTAAATTATTATTTAATATCTGCTCTTATGATTTATTTATTTATTGTGTTATTATTTAGTTATTAATAATAATTATTCAGCATCTCCTTTAAAGCAATTTCTATATGTATTGTAATAATTTTATGGATTTTTATAGATTTATGTACAAAGTTTTATAGATTATCATTTTATTTAAATTCTGTTAACAGTTTTTAATTTTTATAATTTTAAAATAGAAATATAATAAATCATAGCATATAAAACTTAAAACATATAAATTTATTATCATTTTAAAATATGATTTTATATACAATTTTAATATCCTATTATATATTTTTAAATTTATTATAATTTTATATATAAATTTTACATTTAAATTTAATATAAATATAAGAAATTATAACATATAAAATATAGAAAACACCTTAGATTATAATTTTTAAATATAATTTTTAAATATAATTTTGATATATAATTTTCAATACCCTCTTTTATATATAACTTTTTATTATTTTAATATAGAATTTGTATATATTATAATTATCTTTGCAATTTTTCATAATATAATGTATATAATAAGTTTATATAATTTTATGACTTTTATATTTTTATATGCCATTTTAATGTATTATAATTTTTATATTTTTTATATATTATAAATTTTATTATAATTTTAAATACGATTTTCTATATATAATTTCAACACCCTATTTTAAATATAAATTATTTATTGCCATTTTTATAATTTTTATGTTATAATTATATATGTAATGTTCCATATTATAATTTTTTCATATTATAATTCTTGCATATAATCATTTTTATATATTATATATTATAATTACTATATACTTTTAATATATATTATGAGTTTTATATATTATGATTTCTATATATTTATAGATTAGAATTTTATAGATAATTTTTGGATATGTTATGATTTTTTGGTATTAGAATTTTATATATGATATATATATTATATATTTTATATTATGTATTTCAATTTTCATATTTTTTATATTATAATGTATATATATCAATTTTTACACATTACAATTTTTATATTCTGGAAAATCCAACTCAAAGCAGTGCTCAATCAAACCCATCATGCTCCACCTGCTGCCTTTTACCCCTTCTTGCTGCCCCATTTCCATGTCCAACCCCATTATTTCCTGTGTCCAACCCCATCATTTCCCATGTCCAACCCATTTCCATGTCCAACCCTGTTATTTCCCATGTCCAACACCATTATTTCCCATGTCAAACCCCATTTCCTGTGTCCAACCCCATTTCCCATGTCCAACCCACATTTCCCATGTCCAAACCACATTTCCATGTCCAACCCTGTTATTTCCCATGTCCAACCCCATTTCCATGTCCAAACTCCATTTCCCATGTCCAACCCCATTGCCCATGTCCAACCCTGTTATTTCCCATGTCCAACCCCATTTCCATGTCCAACCCTGTTATTTCCCATGTCAAACCCCATTTCCATGTCCAACCCTGTTATTTCCCATGTCCAAACCCCATTTCCATGTCCAAACCCCATTTCCCATGTCCAACCCCATTTCCTGTGTCCAACCCCATTTCCATGTCCAACCCCATTATTTCCTATGTCCAACCTCATTATTTCCCATGTCCAACCCCATTTCCCATGTCCAACCCCATTTCCTGTGTCCAACCCATTCCCATGTCCAAACCCCATTTCCATTGCAAACCCCATTGTTTCCCATATCCAACCCCATTATTTCCCATGCCCAACCCCATTATTTCTCATGTCCAGCCCCATTATTTCCCAGCCCCATTATTTCCCAACCCCATTATTTCTCATATCCAGCCCCATTATTTCCCATGTCCAGCCCCATTCCACAGTCCCCACATCCCTTTCCCAAAGGAATTTCCCTCCGTTTTCCCTTGCAGGTGACAAATACGAGCTGCACGCGGCCACTGCCACCACCCCCAGCGTGGTGGTGCACGTGTGTGACAGTGACCAGGACAGTGACCAGGAGCAGGGCAGGAAACCCAAACCCAAAATCATCCAGACCCGCCGGCCGGACTTCAGCCCCGCCCACCTGAGCTGAGCCCAGCTGAGCCCAGCTGAGCTGCTGCTCTCAACATGTGCAGGAAAAACCAAGCAGGGAACAGCAGCTGCTGGCTCTGGGGGCAGCTGCAGGAGGAGAATTCCAAGCTAAGTTTGTTCCAAATGGAGGAATTCCAATCCAAGTTTGTTCCAAATGGAGGAATTCCATGCTCAGTTTGCTCCAGCTTGAAGGAATTCCAATCTAAGTTTGCTCCAGCTGAAGGAATTCCATGCTCAGTTTGTTCCAAAGGAAGGAATTCCATACTCAGTTTGCTCCAAGTGAAGGAATTCCAATCTAAGTTTGCTCCTAATGGAGAAATTCCAATCTAAGTTTGTTCCAGATGGAGGAATTTCTTACTCAGTTTGCTCCAAGTGAAGGAATTCCATGCTCAGTTTGCTCCAAATGGAGGAATTCCATATTCAGTTTTCTCCAGCTGAAGGAATTCCATGCTCAGTTTTTTCCAAATGGAGGAATTCCAAGCTAAGTTTGTTCCAAAGGATGGAATTCCATACTCAGTTTTCTCCAGCTGAAGGAATTCCATACTCAGTTTGCTCCAAATGGAGGAATTCCAAGCTAAGTTTGCTCCAAGTGAAGGAATTCCATATTCAGTTTGCTCCAAGTGGAGGAATTCCAAGCTAAGTTTGTTCCAAAGGATGGAATTCCATACTCAGTTTTCTCCAGCTTGAAGGAATTCCATGCTCAGTTTTTTTCCAAATGGAGGAATTCCAAGCTGAGTTTGTTCCAAGTGAAGGAATTCCAGCTCAGTCTGGCTGCAGATGTGCTGAGTGAATTCCCACATCCCTGGGAACACAGGATGGGATTCAACAGGACAAACTGGGCTTCTTTTGGGGGAAAAGCAGCTTTCCTTCTTATGGCTCCCATAAATCCTCCAACTGCTGGGTGTTTGGAAAACCTTGGGATAACAGGGTTGGAAAGATGATGGGAATTTGGGGAGTTTAACCCTTTTTCTTACACTAGGTTTTGTGCATGTTTCTTCTTGGTCTTCTAAGGTAATTTGCTTTTTTTTTTTTCCTAGAGTTTCTCCCAAGTTTTTGGAAATCTGGGAATTGTTTCAAGTGTTTATTATCTCAGCATCCCAGAATTCCTCCTGGTTGTGTAGATACATTTATATTTGGTTTTATTGGCACTTGTTTTCCAGCAGGATCCAATTCCTCCAGCACCTGCTTTTTGGTGCTCTGGAAGTTGTGCTTTTAAAATTTTGAAAAATTTTTGAAATTCCTGCAGAGGGGTTTTTACCTGGCAAAGCAATGGAAAAAACGTGCAATAGGAGAGTTGTTGGAATACATGGATTTAGAATTATTTAAGTTTAGGTAATTTATATCTTCAGTAGGTTTTGTTTAGGAGTTTTGACTTGGGGGGGAAAAAAAAGGACTCAGATAATGCTGATGGTGCATATTCAGAGCAGCATATTCAGAGCAGGGGGATTTTTCCAATGGAAAAAAAAAAGGAAAATCTGCATTTTTGGTGAGTAAAGATTTGCTAGGGATTGGAAAATTCCCTGCAGGAAGCAGTGAGGAGAGCTGGAGTGCCTTTTCCTTCTCCATTCCTACTCCAAGCTGCACACTTGGATCTTTTTCTACTGGCTTTGGATATCCAAAAATCCAGACTTTGTGAGCTTTGCTTCCAAACTCAGCTGGGATGAAATGCTTCATGCCAAGGAATGCTGATTTAGGCAGGGAATGGGTGGGAGAAGCTTTAGGGCTTTTTTATGGCTGTGTTTAAAGGCTCCTAAAATGCAAATTTTAAAGAAGAAAGATGGCAGAAATATTTTATTACTGATTTTTAAACTGGAGATCTTCACCTTGAAACAGAATTCAGGATTTTTTTTGGAAAAAATAGGAATTGCTATCCATGGAAAATACCACTTGGGGTCTTGGAAAAGGGAAGTTTGAGCCTTTCTTGGTGTTTTTAGGAATCAAACTGTGGCTCTCTCTTGGTTTGCTTTTGGTCTGAGGAGAGATTGAAGCAAATGTTGTCTGAAATTCCTGGTTCACACCTTGGTTTTTTTAAACAATATTTGTTTTGAAAAGAATGGAGCCATTCCAGGCTGTACTGCAGGAAACCAAGTGTTCTGGAAGGCCTGGAATTCCTGACTGAAACACAAATCTGGGCCTGGAGACCAGGAATACACTGAATTTTCAGCTTGGATTGTTATTCCCTGGAAACTGGAACAAAGCCTGCTCCTGGTGTCTGAGTGGGAGCTGTTGGGAAGAGCTGATTCCATGGATTGCTGGAGCTGGACACACAAGAAAATCAGATTATTTTGGGTTACCCTCAGCTGGCTCCACGTGCTGCATTCACCACCCAAAATAAAGGAATTCAGTGGATAAAAAACTTTGTAGGTTTGCCACAACTGCCTTGAAGCCTTTCCAAGACTTTTCCATGTTTCTCCAATGGCTGCTGGACTTTGTGTCTCACCACATTCAGATTAAAACATTGGGAAGAACTCCTGTCCTGTCTTTTTTTTTTTTTTTCCATGGAAAATCAAAGCAGGAGTTTGGCAGTAGAAACCCAGGTGGCTGCTGCTGTGTTTTCTACAGAGCTGCTTTTCCATTCAAGCCATCAATAAATGGGATTTTTGTCATTGTAACACCTGAGGTGGGAGCCATGGAAATCTTGGAATGTTCCTGGTTGGATCTGCCACCTCCTGTCCTCATGACTCCAGTGTGCTGCTTGCTTTTTCTGCTCCTTTTATTTTTGTAATGTTCCAATGGATGCTTTGTTGGTATTTTATACACTTGTATAGCACGGGGCAGATTGAAATTAAAATATTTTGTTGTCTTCTTGTAAATGTCCTGGTGTTTTCTGCATAGTACCACTCAAAGTTCAGCTCCAAAATGGGAATTTTCAGCTTCCTGAGGGGCAGAATGTTGTGCCCCAGAAGAGCTTTCCATCCTGCAGAGAATTGCATGATCTCCAAATGTGAGAATCTGCTCATGAATGAAACCCAGTGGGGAATATTCCAGTGAAAACCTCATTCTTCTGTGCCTCAAGTTCCTAATAAAGGTATCAACATCTTCCTGCTCCAGAATAATCCCTGTGCATCCATAATACATGAAATATTTATATTAAAAAAATGAATAATTTGGGGTTTTTCCAGAGAAGTTGTGGATTTCCCATCCCTTGAATGTCCAGGGTCAGGTTGGGACAGTGGAAGGTGCAATGAGATGAGCTTTAAGGTCCCTCCATCCCAAAATATTCCATGATCCCATGGTTTTTGAAGCTGCTGGGGTATGAAAATGGACCAGTATTTAAATGGCTTCACCTGATACCTTTAACTCCTTTTGTTGCAAAAGAAATTAAAGAAAACCGTGAAGGTTTTGCCGTGGGTGGGGCTGGAAATCCTGGGATGGCAAAAGGAATTTCTGGTGTTCAATTAAAGCCCTTCCTTGTTCTCAAGGTGAAGGCAACGACCTCTAAAGGACCAAAGTTTGTTTTTAATCAGTTTTGTTTTCCAGAGCAGCACCAAGCCTGGTAACTTTGCTATTTAAAACTGGGTCAGTCATTCTTGTTTAGTCCAGACTTGCCAGGGATGGGGAAGGAAGGAATGAACTCCAGCAGCTCTGGAACCTTCTGAACCATTCTTGAACCATCTCTGAACAATTCCAGCAGGGCTTTTGCCCTTGGCATCATCACCTGCCTGCTCAAATTCTGCTTTTGGTTTATCTTGAAGAACACAAGTTCTTCATTTTTGCTTTTATCCTGCCTGGCCCAACACGCTTCAGAAACATTTTTATGATATTTTAACATGAATTATTCCTTGCTAATGCTTTTAATAATTCATAATTGGATCTGGAAAGACAAAACAACGATAAAGACACTGGTAAAGAACATTTTGACATTAAGCTTTCAAATAAAACCAAATTTTTAATGTTCCAGGGAGTGAGGCAGGAGCACAGAGGTGACTCCAATGACAAGGGACAGGATGGAGCTGGCAGGGCTGGATTTATCTTCCCTGACAAAATTCCCATTGATAATGGGAACTGTCACATTCCAGACTTTGTCCTGTTAAGTGTGTGTGTGTGTGTGTGTGTGTGTGTGTGTGTGTGTGTGTGTGTTTTCCTGCCAGGAATTCCTTTTGTTTGGAGTTCCTTTGGATCTGGGGAAGGGGCTGGAAAACATCCTGGGAGGGGGAGCTGAGGGAGCTGGGGAAAAATTCCTTATGGTGTCCAACTGAGAGTAGGTTTGGATTAGAAATTGGGGAGGAATTTTGCCTGGGAAGGTGGAGAGGCTCTGGCACAGAGTGCCCAGATTTGCTGTGGCTGCCCCTGGATCCCTGGAATGTTCAGTTCCAGGCTGGACACTGGGGCTGGAGCAGCCTGGGACACTGGGAGGTGTCCCCATGGCTGGAGTGGCACTAGATGGGATTTAAGATCCCTTCCAACTCAGCCATTCCATAACTCTGGGATTACTCCAGCATGCCATGACTAAAGGATTTACTAAATTAATGTTTCCCTGCATTGGGATGAACTTCCCGAGGAGGTTTGGGGTCCCTGTCTCTGGAATATCCAGGAGGAGTGTGGCTGTGGCCCTTGGGGTGCTGCTGGTGCTGCTGGGGTGCCACTGGATGCTCCTGAAGGCTCTTGAATATTCTGGGATTAGAGTCTTGAAGCAGGAACTAAATTGCTGAATGTGAAGATTTCCCGAGGTACGAGGAGGTGCCCATAGGTGGAGCCAAATATCCAACAATGGATTTATCCTGAACAAAACCAGTTCCACGCTCAGCCTCCAGCTCTGGCTCCCATCCCCACAGCAGATGTGGAAAAGATTTTTGCCACCCTTCCAGCCCTCCCCATTCTGTGATTTTATGATCCCACCTTTGCAAACTGCTGTTACACACTTCTCTTTGTAAATCTCTTTGAAGGAGCCCATGGGGCCACACACAGAGAAAAGTGGTTGGTTCCAAATGGAAAAGGGAAATTCTGGGGGTGTGGGATTTACAGAGCAGTTCATCCAAATCATTTCCTGATGGGAAAAGGTTCAGCCTGGAGGAGAGGAGACTCCTGAGCGACCTCAGAGCCTGAAGGGGGCTCTGGAGAGGAGAGAGGAGGGTTTTGTACATGGGCAGAGAGTTGCCAGCACAAGGGGAATGGTTCTAAATCGAAGGGGGCAGGGCTGGATGGGATTTGAGGCAGGAATTGTTCCCTGGATGGGCTGGGATGGAATTCCCAGAGCAGCTGTGGCTGCCCCTGGATCCCTGGCAGTGCCCAAGGCCAGGCTGGACTGGAGTTGTTCAGCCTGGAGGAGAGAAGGTTCTGGAGAGATTTTAGAGCCTTCCAGGACCTAAAGGGGCTCCAGGAGAGCTGGGGAGGGAATGGGGACAGGGAATGGAGGGACAGGACACAGGGAATGGAGGGACAGGACACAGGGAATGGAGGGACAGGACACAGGGAATGGAGGGGCAGGACACAGGGAATGGAGGGACAGGACACAGGGAATGGAGGGACAGGACACAGGGAATGGTTCCCACTGCCAGAGGGCAGGGCTGGATGGGATTTTGGGAATTAGGAATTGTTCCCTGAGAGGGTGGGGAGGTCCTGGAATGAAATTCCCAAAAAGCTGTGGCTGCCCCTGGGTCCCTGGCAGTGCCCAAGGCCAGGCTGGACACTGGGACAGTGGGAGGTGTCCCTGCCTGTGGGACATGATCCTAAAAATCCCTTCCAGCCCAATCCTTGGATCTCTTAAGTGCCTTTAACAGCAGCATAGATTTTTTTGAGCTTTTCTAGGAGCTGACCTGTGCTAGATTGAGCCTTTGTAAATCAAGTAATGATCCATTTATTGATGTTATTAAAATGGGAAAATACAGGACCCCATAAAAAGCAGCACAACCCTCCCCAAAACTGTGCCAGTCCCTTCCCTGGAAGGCTGTGGGAGCCTGGATGGCTCCATGTGCTGCCAAGACATGGAAAGTTCTTTGCTGAATGTCTCTCCCACACAGCACAATTTGGCAGAGGGATTACCATGTGCTGCACCTGCTTTTTAATCTGCTGCACCAATTCTGGCTGCTCCAGCTCTCTCCTGAATCAGCAGGAGCTGGGACGTGCAGGAATGCTGGGCTGGGAGCTGCCAGAGCATCCCTGGCCTGTCATTAAAGTCATGTCCAAGTTTCCATCCTGCCCTGCAAGGGGAGAGTTCCCAGAGCTGAGCTCCTGCACAAGGGAGGGTTACTCACATCATTGCTTGGCTGCTTTAATTAGGGTTTTAATATAATGTGGATTTTTTTAGTGTTGTCTGAGACTTCAGAGTGAAGAGATGGGGCTCATCCAAACAGATTCCAGACTTCCCTGGTGGGTACAGCAGCCCTGTGTCCCTTCTGGAAGATTCCTTGAGGAAACAGCCTCAGGGTGGGCACAGCAGGAATTTCCTCATGGAAAGGGAGCAGGGGTTGAAACCCTGCTCACCAAAAATTTCTGCACTGACAAGCCCTAACCCCCCAAAAATACTACATTTAACCTAAGGCTGTGGAGAAGGTTCCAAAATTAAGTAATAAAACTGAGATTATGGGTGTAGAGTTTAAATAGAAGTGGGTAATATCACATAGTCAGAAACTTAGAATTAAGGTTTTAGAATATAATAAAATATATAAAGGAAAATGAAAGTTTTAGGGCAGAAGTTTTGTCCTTCTTCTTTACCTTTTTCTTCCTAAGTCTGGGTGATGTTTTGTAATTAAATTTAAAAAATCCACATTACAGGCCATGAGTAATTGGTTATTAAATTAAAAGTAAAAATAATTTAAGTGTCATTGCTTAATTGGACAGTTTTGCCTTAAAAAACCTTGAGAGAGAGAGATGTCTCCATTTGTAGTTTGTGAGCTTAAAGTACTGTAAAACTCACTGTAATATAGATAAAAATTAATAAGCATCTGACAAAAAAAAAATACCATCTCTGGAACTTTGTGACAAAAAGAAAATAAAAATGCAACAGTCAGGGTTTGGGAAGAGCTGCCCAGGGAGGTTTGCAGTGCCCATCCCTGCAGGTGTCACCTGGAGGTGGCACTCAGGGTGACAAGGTGGGGACAGGGCACAGCTGGGACTGCCTGGGCTGGGAGGGCTTCTCCAGCTCCAGATTTGGGATTCTGCAAAATCCCATGGGGTTTGTAGCAGTTTGGGATTTCCATGAAAGCACTGCTCTCCCATGGAAAGTTTGGGTTTTCCAAAGTGTCTTTGTGAGGATCTGAAACTCTTTTCACCCTCAGCTTTCCCTTTCCCTGCAGCTGCTTTCTGAGATGTTTCCTTTTCAGCCATGAGGCAGCAGAGGTTTGGGAATTTTTAAAAGGAGGGAACCAAGTAGTTCATTAAAACATCTCAGTAATGAATTGCCCACCAAAGCTCACGGTGATGCTTTTCCTGGGCAAACATCAGAAAAAATCTGTGAAGAAATCCCTGAGCACAGGTGGGGGCAGCGGGAGCAGCCCCAGCCCATGGCTCAGCTCCTGCCTCCCTGCACAGGGAAACTCCCAGAGCTCTTCACCAGAACACTCTGGAGATGAAATCCTACTGGAAATCCATTCCTGAGAGCCCAGGGCAGCCAGGATTGGTGTGGGAAGTCGAGTCTTTTCTGGTGGCAGTGAGCAGGAACAGGGATGGGGTCAGAACAGGGATGGAGTCAGAACAGGGATGGATTTGGGAACAGGGATGGATTTGGGAACAGGGATGGAGTCAGGGATGGAGTTGGGAACAGGGATGGATTTGGGAACAGGGATGGGGTCAGAACAGGGATGGGGTCAGAACAGGGATGGGGTCAGGAACAGGGATGGGGTCAGAACAGGGATGGGGTCAGGAACAGGGATGGGGTCAGGAACAGGGATGGAGTCAGGAACAGGGATGGAGTCAGGAACAGGGATGGAGTCAGGAACAGGGATGGATTTGGGAACAGGGATGGATTTGGGAACAGGGATGGAGTCAGGGATGGAGTTGGGAACAGGGATGGGGTCAGGAACAGGGATGGAGTCAGGAACAGGGAGTGTTGGGAACAGGGATGGAGTTGGGAACAGGGATGGATTTGGGTACAGGGATGGAGTTGGGAACAGGGATGGATTTGGGAACAGGGATGGGGTCAGAACAGGGAGGGAGTCAGGAGTTTCTGTTGAGTTCCCTCAGCTCTGAACTCCTGCATTTGTCCTGCTGAGTCACCCAGAGCTGCTCCAGCCCTGCCCAGCCTGGCTGCTGGGGAGCAGGGCAGGCTCAGGAGGGCTGGGTTTGCTCCATTCCCATGGGATAACTCCTCATATCCCAAGGACACTCCAGGGAGCTGCTGCCTCCTGCCCAGGGGGTGGGCAGGGGTTTGGTGCCGTTTTTGGGGCTGTTACCCAAACTCAGCATCAGTCACCACAAACCCCAGTGCTGCTCCAGCTGGAATCCTGGATCCTGGCTCTGGGAGTGCCAGACTCCTGATGATCCCAGCCTGGCTGGCCCAGGGCTCTGCCCTCTGCACTTGCTGCTTCCTTTGCTCCCAAAGCTCTGCACTGCCCAGTGCTCCATGGGATGAGTGCTGCCAGAGGGAACATCACAGCAAATCCTGCACCAGCAAAGAGGGATTGGGACAGGAACCACAGGGAGAGGTCCCACTGCAGGGGATCTCAGCATCAGGCCAGGGATAAGCATGGAGTCATGGAATGGTTTGGGTTAGGAGGGACCTTAGAGCTCATCCATGGCAGGGACACCTCCCCCTGTCCCAGGCTGCTCCAGCCCCAGTGTCCAGCCTGGAACTGAACATTCCAGGGATCCAGGGGCAGCCACAGCTGCTCTGGCAATTCCATCCCAGCCCCTGCCAGGGAACAATTCCTAATTCCCAAAATCCCATCAGAGCCTACTTTGAAGCCATTCCCTGTGTCCTGCCCCTCCATTCCCTGTGTCCTGTCCCCCTCCATTCCCTGTGTCCTGTCCCCCTCCATTCCCTGTGTCCTGTCCCTCCATTCCCTGTGTCCTGTCCCTCCATTCCCTGTGTCCTGCCCCTCCATCCCCTGTGTCCTGTCCCTCCATTCCCTGTGTCCTGTCCCTCCATTCCCTGTGTCCTGTCCCTCCAGCCCTTGGGAATTGTCTCTCTCCCTGTTTCCTGCAGCTCCTTCAGGCCCTGCAAGGCCACCCTGAGCTCAGCCCAAAGCTTCTCCTGTGCAGGTGAACAATCCCAGCTGTGCCAGCCTTTCCTCCCAGCAGAGCTGCTCCATCCCTCTGCTCCTCCTGCTGCCTCCTCTGGGCTCTCTGCAGCAGCTCCAGCTCTCAGCTGGGCTGGGAATTCCAGAGTCTCTGTGCCTGGGCAGCCCCAGGACAGGGGATGGGATCCATGCTTGGAGTCCCTGTGCTCCAACCCAACACATTGACTCAGCTCCAGCCTCAGTTTATTGCCTATTATCAATCAAAGTGAAATGCCAGGGGATTTTTCTTTGGGAGACAGAAGGCTTTTTGTGTGGGGTTTGCTGTGGGTGGAGCTGGGGAGGAAGCAATCCTCCTCCTTTTGAGCTGGAGAAAATTCCCCAATTATTTGCACTGACTCTGCCCTGAGTGCATTTGCTTTGCTGGCCAGTGGCTGTTTGGGGCATGGAGGGAAATCCTGGCACACCCTGAAAGGAAAACCAGCCTTGGTTTGACACTCCTGGCCAGGGTGGCTGCTGGAGGCCTGGCCCAGGTGTGATCTGTGCTCCCAGAGTGGGGCTGGGAGCTCACAGAGGTGCAGATGGGATATTCCAGGATTTTTCCCTGGCAGAGTGGTCAGGATTGGGATGAGCTGCCCAGGGAGGTCTGGAGTCACTGTCTGGGGGAGTGTTCAGGAGTCTGGATGTGGCCCTGGGGGTGATGCTGGGTGATTTTGAAGGTCTCTTCCAACCCTGATGATTCTTTGACCCTGTAAAAGCCACATTTGCAGGTAATTTATTGTTGATCTCAGTTTTTAAAAAGCCAACCCCAAACCCAACCCATCCCATTCTGTGATCCAAACCCACTGGAGAATTCAGATGTGGCAGCTTTAATTAAACAGAAATGTTGATACTTTGATTGTTTCATGTTTGTTTCTTGGTATTTTAAGCAGTTTGGTGTCCTGGTTTATTGGCTGCTGTGATGAGCAGCACCCAGGCCATGGAGACCTCGGCAAGGCTGGACTGGAGCAGCCTGGGACAGTGGGAGGGGTCCCTGCCATGGCAGGGTGGGATGGGATAATGGGATAATGGGATAATGGAGTGGGATAATGGGATGGGATGGGATGGGATAATGTGATGGGATGGGATTTTGGGATGGGATTTTGGGATGGGATTTTGGGATGGGATGGGATGGGATGGGATAATGGGATGGGATGGAATGGGATGGGATAATGGGATGGGATAATGGGATGGGATGGGATGATGGGATTTGGGATGGGATGGGATGGGATGGGATGGGGATGGGATAATGGGATGGGATAATGGGATGGGATTTTAGGGGGATTTTGGGATGGGATGGGATGGGATGGAATGGGATGGGATAATGGGATGGGATGGGATGGGATGGGATGGGATGGGATGGGATGGGATGGGATGGGATGGGATGGGATGGGATGGGATAATGGGATGGGATGGGATGGGATGGGATGGATGGGATGGGATGGGATGGGATTTTGGGATGGGATGGGATAATGGGATGGGATGGGATGGGATGGGATGGGATTTTGGATGGGATTTTGGGATGGGATAATGGGATGGGATAATGGGATGGGATGATGGGATGGGATAATGGGATGGGATAATGGGATGGGATGGGATAATGGGATGGGATGGGATGGGATAATGGGATGGGATGGGATAATGGGATGGGATTTAAGGTCCCTCTCACACCCAACCATTTGATGCAATTCTATACCTGAATTTATGGGTGAGATTCAAAAGGAGAAAATCCCATGGAACATTTTTCTGTCGTGTGGGAAAAGTGGGGTGAATTTTGAACCTCAAGTGCAGTACAGCAAACAAAGGTTTTGTTTTCCAGCCACTGCTTTGCCCTAGAAATCCACTTTGAGGGACACCTCTCTTCAACTTTTTTCCAAGAGGTTCCCTCCCCCCACCCCACAATTAAATCACAGCTGTCAACGTGTTTAATTAATTTGCCATCAGAAGCTTTATTACATTTAGTGAAGGATGGGAAGCACTGAGGATGTTAAAGCTCAGCTTTGCTAGGGCAGAGCTGAGTGGAAGAGAATTCCAGACAAACACTGGGATCAAGGCAAAGGTTAAAATGCTCCCCCAGCTCCCAGCCCCTCCTCATGCCCAGTGCTCCTCCCTGTCCAGGTCACAGGTGGTTAAAACTCCTAAATGGACAAGAATCCCACTTATTTGTTTTAATTTGGGTTAAAAGCTGATGCCAAGCTGAGCTTTTTGATGGGAATGGAGCTGATGATAAAAAACATCCCCTTGGTGAGATCTGCTGGAAAATATTTGGATGGTAAAAGAGCTGCATGAATGGGCTCTGATTAATGGATGGTGTTTGGAAACGAAACTTTCCAAACAAAAGGAATAATTGTGCTATATCTGGCAGAGGGGTTGATCAACAGGAATTCACTTTTTCCATTTCCTTGTGTAGAACAAACAAAGGAGGCTTAAAATTAGTAAATCCTTTAGTCATGGCATTAGAATGGCAAGGTTGAGTAATCACAGAGTTATGGAATGGCTGAGTTGGAAGGGACCTCAAATCCCACCCAGAGCCACCCCTGCCATGGCAGGGACACCTCCCACTGTCCCAGGCTGCTCCAGCCCCAGTGTCCAACCTGGAACTGAACATTCCAGGGATCCAGGGGCAGCCACAGCTGCTCTGTGCACTCTGTGCCAGGCCCTCTCCACCTTCACAGGCAAGATTCCTTCCCAATTTCTAACCCAAACCTACTCTCAGTTGGGCAGCAGCAGGAATTTGCCCATGGAAAGGGAGCTCAGGGGTTGGAAGTGCCCAGGGAGGTTTGCAGTGCCCATCCCTGCAGGTGTCACCTGCACGTGGCACTCAGAGCTCTGGGCTGGGGACAAGGTGGGGACAGGGCACAGCTGGGACTGCCTGGGCTGGGAGGGCTTCTCCAGCCCCGGGATTTGGGATTCTGCAAAATCCCATGGGGTTTGTAGCAGTTTGGGATTTCCATGAAAGCACTGCTCTCCCATGGTAAGTTTGGATTTTCCAAAGTGTCTTTGTGAGGATCTGAAACTCTTTTCACCCTCAGCTTTCCCTTTCCCTGCAGCTGCTTTCTGAGATGTTTCCTTTTCAGCCATGAGGCAGCAGAGGTTTGGGAATTTTTAAAAGGAGGGAACCAAGTAGTTCATTAAAACATCTCAGTAATGAAGTCCAACTCTCTTTCAAACATTGTTATTAAGGTCAGCTCATCCCTTGCTCGTGCTGGTGTCATCCCTGCATTGTGACTGAGGGAACAAACACAGGATGGGCAACACCAGAGGCTTTTTCAGTCCTGACTGAGATCCAGAACAGGATTCAGCCTTTCCTGCTGCCCAGGGGAGAATGAGAATCCTGAGTTTAGCACCAGTGCCTTGCTGAAAGCAGGAGCAATGTGTGGCAGCAGAGTTAAGGAGGGAGAGTTTCACTCTCAGCCCAGCCTATTGTTTTGAGAGGGAGGGAATTAAAAAAAACTGGGATGACTTGTTTGCCCAGGAGGAAAAAAAATGCCTGAAGTAAGGAAAATGTATGGGGGTGAGAGAAAAAGTTCCTGTGTGGATAAATGTGCAGGGGAAGGGCAGGAGCAGAGCAGGAAGGACCTGGGTGAGATTCAGGGTTAGGGAATGTGGTGGGAAGGATTTTGGGGGCAGTGCTGGTCCTGTCCATCCACAGCATTTGTGTGTGGGCACTCCAGAGGGCACAGAACCCCAGAATGGGATGGGCTGGGAGGACCTGAAATCCCATTTAACCTCAGCCCTGCCATGGGGACACCTCCCAGTGTCCCAGGCTGCTCCAGCCCCAATGTCCAACCTGGAACTGAACATTCCAGGGATCCAGGGGCAGCCACAGCTGCTCTGGCAATTCCATCCCAGCCCCTCATCACCATCCCAGGGAACAATTCCTGCCCAAGATCCAATATAAACCTTCCTTCTGGGAAGCCAGTCCCTGTGTCCTGTCCCTCCTTTCCTCCCAGCAGAGCTGCTCCATCCTCCTAAAGGGTTGGAGGTTTTATTTTTAAAATCTGTTATAGCTGCACTTGGGCCCAGCAAACAGCTCCATGTTCACTTTTGCACCTCAAAAATCAAGAGATTGAAGGTGAAATTAAATTCCCCAAACGTCTGGTTAAAACAAAATATCATTGAATCCTAAAAGATCACAGAATCCCAGATTGGTTTGGCTGGAAGAGACTTCAAATCCCACCCAGAGCCACCCCTGCCATGGCAGGGACACCTCCCACTGTCCCAGGTTGCACCAACCTGTCCAACCTGCCCTTAGGCACTGCCAGGGATCCAGGGGCAGCCACAGCTGTGCCAGGGCTTCCCCACCCTCCCAGGGAACAATTTCTCCCTGATATCAAATTCCTTCCTGTCCTGTCACTCAATCTCCTTGTGACAAGCTCCTCTCCATGTTTCCTGGAGCCCCTTCAGGTACTGGAAATCTTCTCTAATTTCCCCCCAGAGCTCTGAAGATCCACAAGATCTCCAGTAGAGCCCTAAACCCCAGCCTTGCCCTATAATGTCCCCTTTTTTCACTACAGACATCAAAGGAAGGAAGGAAAACACATTTATGGCTCGTGCAAGGTGCAGCAGAAAGCTCAGCAGAGGGAAGGAGCTCTGAAGTTCAGAGAGCTCAGAGAAGTTGTGGTTTCCCCACTATTGGCAGTGTCCCAGGCCAGGCTGGGTGGGGCTGGAGCAGCCTGGGACAGTGGAAGGTGTCCCCACCATGGCAGGGCAGGGATGGGATGAGTTTGGAGCTAAAAATTTCCCTCTGGGCAGTGCCAGGATGTCAGAGGGCAGAGCAGCCCTGGGCACTTCGGGGAGCTCTGTGTGTCTGTTTGTCTGTGTGTCTGTGTGTCTGTGTGTGTGTGTGTCTGTGTGTGTCTGTGTGTGTGTGTGTCCCTGTCCCTGTCCCTGTCTCTGTCTCCCTGTCCCTGTCCCTGTCTCTGTCTCCCTGTCCCTGTCCCTGTCTCTGTCCCTGTCCCTGTCTCTGTCTCTGTCCCTGTCCCTTTCCCTGTCTCTGTGTCTGTCCCTGTCTCTGTCTCTGTCCCTGTCTCTGTCCCTGTCCCTGTCTCTCTGTCCCTGTCTCTGTCTCTGTCTCTGTCTCTGTCTCTGTCCCTGTCCCTGTCTCTCTGTCCCTGTCTCTGTCTCTGTCTCTGTCCCTGTCCCTGTCTCTCTGTCCCTGTCTCTGTCTCTGTCCCTGTCCCTGTCCCTGTCTCTCTGTCCCTGTCTCTGTCTCTGTCTCTGTCTCTGTCTCTGTCTCTGTCTCTGTCTCTGTCCCTGTCCCTGTCTCTCTGTCCCTGTCTCTGTCTCTGTCCCTGTCCCTGTCCCTGTCTCTCTGTCTCTCTGTCCCTGTCCCTTTCTCTGTCTCTGTCTCTGTCCCTGTCCCTGTCTCTCTGTCCCTGTCTCTGTCTCTGTCTCTGTCCCTGTCCCTGTCTCTGTCTCTGTCCCTGTCCCTGTCCCTTTCCCTGTCCCTGTCCCTGTCCCTGTCTCTGTCCCTGTCCCTCCCCAGATCAGATGATCACCCCAAAATCACTTTGTTCTCATCAGCACTTCCTGCAGCTCTGGGAGTGTTCTGATCTCCCCGGAGCTGCCTTTGTGCCCTTTGGGCTCAGTTTGGGCTCATTCCCGGCTCAGTGCAGCTCCAGGGAGTGCCCGGAGCTGCCCTGCAGGGGGAGGGGAGGATTTCCTTGCCCTGGAGAAGGGACTCGCTGTTCTCCTGCCCAGCTCAGCTGCTGCTCCCAGGTGAGCATTTGGAATTGATGGCATTGGCACAAGCTCAGCCCACACAGGTGAGCAGGGAGGAAACACAACCCCTGCCCTGAGCCCATGTGCTCACCAGGGGAATCCCAGGATGGATTGGGGTGGGATGGGAGGGACCTCACAGCCCACCCAGAGCCCCCCTGCCAGGGGGGACCCTCCCAAAAATCCAGGAGAAGCTGTGGCTGTCACCCCTGCAGGTGTCCAAGGCCAGGCTGAGGCAGTGGAAATCCCAACCCATGGAACTGGATGATCCTCAAGGTCCCTCCCAGCCCAAACCATTCCTGGTGCCATCACCTGCCTCCTCTGCTGCTGCTCAGGAAGGGGTTTGGGGAGCAGCTCCCAAAGTTCTGGCTCTGCCTTGTCAGTAGAATCAGTCCACAAACACCAGGGGTTCATGTCCAAAAAGGAGACAGAGGAGTCCTTTTGGCTTTATTGGAATAGAGGGAGAGGCCATGGGGCATTCCCCTGGGATCTCTCCATTTTTGGAGGACACAGCCTCCTTTTATCCCAATTTCCCTCTCTCCCCATGGGCTGAGGTCCTTGAGACTCCCCTAAGATACTGTCAGGAAAATCAATCCACAAACACCAGAGGTTCATGTCCAAAAAGGAGACAGAAGAGTCCTTTTGGCTTTATTGGAATAAAGGGAGAGGCCATGGGACATTCCCCTGGGGTCTTTCCAATTTTTAGAGGACTCAGCCTCCCTTTTTATCCCAATTTCCCTCTCTCTTTCCCCATGGGCTGAGGCACTTGAGAGGCACAGACTTCCCAGAACACCTGATACCTGAGATTCCCCTCTAATGTCCAACCCTCCCTTTAAATTTTTAATTCTTATAGAATTCATGGGTTTTCTCCCATTGCTTCTTTCATTTTTCAACATCCAATTTCATTTACCAGCAAACCTGCAGTTTGTTTGTAAAGGCAAAGATCTTTTTTTCCATTCATCAATCAATGGAATCCATCCCACTGTTTCTTTTATTTCTTAGCACTCACCTTTATCCACCAGCAGACCCACAGCTGGTTTGTAAAGACAAATCCAACATTCCTCTCAGCCTGAAGACCATGAATGAGGTTTTCACTCACTCACACCACACTTGGAGTGAATTTGCTTCTCCCAACATGGTGAAATCCATGGGAAATTGGGGTAGGGAGGGACAGAGCAAACCCACTGCAGCTCTCCAGGGCACTCCTGACCCCCTCACTGCCCTGGGAATCACTGGGGCAGGAGCAGAGGCTTTTTTATCTTTCCACATCATTTCCCAAGCCTGTAATATAAAATGGTTCCTGGCCTGATCACCACGACTTTTAGCCACTCATCTTGCATGATAACTGCAAACAGATTTTCTTGCCATTTCTACTTCCTTTACTCATAACCCCGTGTCTAGCCTTGTTACCTCCACTGCAAGTTCTCCAAATCAATCCCAGAATTCATTCAGCACATTATTAACAGCAGATTGCTTGCTGAGTGCAATAATGAAGATTAAAAATACCCATAATTCTGTATTTACTTGTGTATTGTTTTGCAATTCGGTTTTCTACCTTCTTCCCTTTTGGAGCAACATCCACACTGGGAATGAGCTGGTGCTGCTCCCATCTTGCTGTGTGCTCAGGGGAAAACCAGCCCAGCAGGAAGACACACAGGGCTGCTGGAGAGAAAACTAATCTGGGCCTCACACCATACCACAGGCACTTGAAAAGAAGAGGAAATGAGATAAAGAAATGACTCAGGGCTGCTGCTGCTGCCTCTGAAAAACTTCCTTGATAAGGGAGGCAAGGCTGGGGCTCACGTGCTGGGGGTGCTGGGGGCAGAAAGCTTCAGCTCAATTCACTGAAAAGCTTTTTTTAGTTTTGCTTCTCAGGGCAGAAGGTTCCCCTGGCTCTGTGATTTGGCTCTTTTCCTGAACTGGGGGTGTTTTTGAGGACCCTCCTCTCCTGACATTCCCCAGGGATTTGGTGCAAATTCCTGAGAGGATGTTTGGGCAGATCCTTTTTCCTGCACCATTGGGGCATCTCTGATCTTTTATTCTTCTGACATGAAAATTTCTGAGCATAAAACCTCTCTGCTTCTTGGTGTACTGGGAGATCTTTCCCCATGGAAAGGGCTCAGGGTGGAAGTGCCCAGGGAGGTTTGCAGTGCCCATCCCTGCAGGTGTCACCTGCAAGTGGCACTCAGGGTGACAAGGTGGGGACAGGGCACAGCTGGGACTGCCTGGGCTGGGATTTGGGATTCTCTAGCCCCAGGGATTTGGGAATTCTGGGATCTGCTGATGAAAATGGGGGTATAAAATTCCCTCTGAGGTGATTGGATTCTGTGCTTTGGATTGGAGGAAAATCCAAAGGGTCAATGATGTTTTTGCTGAAGGGTCACCCTGTCCAAGGAGATCAGGCAGCTCAGGTTTTCAATATTTTAAATGCTGGGAGGATGAACCAACCTCCAGTGATGTGAGGATCCAAGGCCAGGCTGGACACTGGGGCTGGAGCAGCCTGGGGCAGTGGGAGGTGTCCCTGCCATGGCTGGGGTGGGATTAAATGGGATTTAAGGTCCCTCCAACCCAAACCATTCTGGGATTCTCTTCCCAGAGGATTCTGCTCAGCCTGTGGGAGCTGACAACCCCAACTTTATCTCAGGGGATCACAGAATCCCTGACTGGTTTGTGTTGGAGGGACCCTAAAATCACCCAGTGCCACCCCTGCCATGGCAGGGACACCTCCCACTGTCCCAGGCTGCTCCAGCCCCAGTGTCCAACCTGGAACTGAACATTCCAGGGATCCAGGGGCAGCCCCAGCTGTGCCAGAGCCCCAGTCAGGAGTGGAGCTGAGTTTGGAGCTCAGGGGAGGAACCTTCCCAGGACCCCTGGGAACAATAAACTCCAACTTTGGTCAGCACTAACCCAAATTTCCTCTGTCTGGTCATTAAAGCCATGAGTGGTGATCAGTGATGACCCATCTGAATCATCCTCACCAAAATAAACTCTGCAGTCCTTGTGCCTCAGCTGAGGGCTCAGAATTCCTCTGTGGGATGAATATTCCATTTCACCCATTCTGGGAGTCAGAAACCTCCCCATCCAGCCCCTTCCAAAGCTGCAGCTGTCAGCACATTTTTAATTTAACACTGGATTTTTTTTCCCAGTCTAAATTGCATTTCAGAGTGCAGCCAGTTTTCCCAGCTGCAGCCACCCCCAAAGCTCTGGTGCCTTTGGTGCATCCCTGAGCTCTGGGATTTGCTGGTCCCACTGCTGCTGCCAAGGGAAACTCTGGATCCTGGCAGAGATTGTGCAGATTTGGGGGGGGACCAGGTGCTCCAAACCTTTATTTAAAGGACTTTGGGGTTGTATTAATGCTGGGATAGCAGCAGGTGAATTAATGGTGGGTTCTGGTTTGAAGGACAGGTGTCTGCCAGTAAAGGCAGGAGCTTCTCTTTGAAATGGAGAATGTAAACCCCCTCCCTCCAAATTATTACAATTTTGAAATTAAGGGGCTCTCAGGCAAAGAGATGGGAATTAGGAATAACAGTTCTTGACTAGGAAAATTAAAATAGAAATGCAGGATTACAAAGAACAATCCCAAACCCTGCCAGAGTCAGAATCCAAGCTGACACCCGTCAGTCAGTCAGGGTGTTGGCACAGTCCCATTCCATGGTGGCTGCATCCTCCTGCAGTGGCAGATGTGGCTCAGCTGGAGCAGTGCTCCTGGAGAAGGTGCAGTTCCCTCTGGAGGTGCAGGGATGATGTGGAAAGGTCTGGCTTTCCTCTGGAATGCAGTGGGAAGAAGGTTCCTTGGTGTCCAAAATGTCAGTTTTTCTCTGGGTAGGAAAGGCTTGGCTCCTGCCCTGGCTGGAGCATCTCCCATGGGATGATGGAATTTTATCAGCCATGCCCTGGGACTCACTGGCCATGAACAGGAGATCTCTCCTGGAGGGAGGATGGGCTGTGGCAAAGATAAAGATGATTGTCCCAGCTGGTTTAAAGCTGCCCATGAGCAGATAATGTGTGCCAGGAGATCAGGGGCACTGCCCCACCCGGCTGGGACAGATGGGGACAGAATTCACATTGCTGGGCACATCCTGTACTGCAACCCAAGGCATGGTGACATTCACTCCTCCTGGCCAGGGTTTTGCTGGAAGTCCATCCTTGACTTGGCAAACCTTGATCCAAACTGGTTTCTGCAGGGTTTGGGCTGAACCAGGGCCACAGCAGATCAAATTATTTCTGAATTATTGAATGAATCCTGAATCATTTCTCCCTCCCTCTTGCTCAGGAGCCCAGAGAACTCTGCCACTGAGAGTTTGTACAACTCTGGTCCTTCCCCCTGATTTTCAGGGGTTACCATGCCTCAGACAAAGATCTGGACAGGAACATGTTAGACCTCATCTATTCCTGTACAGGGGCCACAGCAGCAGCTTTTCCAAGGAAAAGGGAAAATTCACTGAAAGAATAAAGTGCATTTTCTGCTCCCCATTCTCATTTCAGTATTTCTTTCCTCAAAACAGAAAATTAGGCCAATTTCAACCCAAAAGGCTTCCAGGAATGCAGTTTCAAGAGATCTGCAGGACCCTGTGCTGTGAAATGTCCTTTGTCACCTTCCAGAGAAAACTTCCTGAGGGATCCCATCACTCCACAGGTTATCATTGACCTGGGGAAAATCAAATCTGTGGCTACTGACAGATCCAGGAGGGCAAAGAAAATTTGTAAACAGAGTTGGAGCTGTTTAAAAATATATTAAATAATAATCTCTCCATCACAGGAGCTCCCAAATCCCCCCAAAGTCAAACAGAAGTTACAGATTGGCTTCTGGAACAGGATCTGCTCTAAGGGAGAAACAACCTCCCCTGGGCTGGGAGTGACACTGGTGGGACTGGGAGGGGAGGGGAGCCCACACAGACCCTGAGATCTCACAGAATTAATCCTAAAATGGTTTGGGTTGGAAGGGACCTTAAAGATCATCCAGATCCATGGCAGGGACAGCTCCCACTGTCCCATTGCCCCAGTGTCCAGCCTGGAACTGAACATTCCAGGGATCCAGGGGCAGCCACAGCTGCTCTGGCAATTCCATCCCAGCCCCTGCCCACTCTCCCAGGGAACAATTTGTTATAAATGAGAAACAAAAGTCTCGATATTCAGCAAAATTCCGATTGCTTTATTTTATATAGACAGAGCAAGCAGCACTGGGGATACATGGGGGTCACAGCCCACTCCATGCTCCACTGAACTTTGGTTTGCAGCTCCCTTTATAGCTTGGTTTCCTTGTAGTCATCAATAATTGTTAATTTTTGTTGTGATAATTCTGCCAGGTAAGCAGGGGTGGTCTGTGGGATGGGCTCTAGACAATTTGTCAGTCCCACAGATAAGCTCTGCCCTTGGTAGATAAGGAATGGCAGAAGTCAGGAGCTCTGGTCTCAGGGATAGGCTGCAATTGATCACACAAAGGCAGGAAATCTGATTTTGCAGAATCTCTTGGGCTGTGTGAGAGCCTTGCTTTGCAAACTGTTAGTAAAACAGAATGAATTAATCATATATTTTCCTTTCTTCAGTGTCACGCTTCATTTCAGACCTAAGCATTCTGCATTATCCATCCCCAGGGGTCGGTGCTGCCTCCCAGTGCCCTCCCTGGTGCCCCACAGCTCCCTCCAGGCCCCTCTCCCATCCCACACCCCCATCCCACACCCTCCCAGCGACTCAGGGAAGTGACAGGATCTGGTTTTGTCCCAGATTTTCCCCCTGAGGAGGAAGCAGAGCCTGACTCTGCACTCCCTGACCACCCACACCCTCCTGCTCTTCCTCCTCCTCCTCCTCCTCCTCCTCCCTCACCCCAGCCTGGATCTCTCCTGGATCAGTGCCCCCACCCCAGAGGGAGCCTTTGCTGCCCTAACCCCATTTCTGAGCCTCCTGCATTGCTGATTTAATCAATTTATTTAATTAAATTGATTTATGCAGAAATGCAGTTTCCCTAATCAGCCCCAGCCCATCCTCCAGTGGGTTTGAAGGACAGGTGTCTGCAATAAAGGCAGAAAACTTCTCTTTGAAATGGAGAATGTAAACCCCCTCCCTCCAAATTATTATAATTTTGAAATTTAGGGGCTCTCAGACAAAGAGATGGGAATTAGGAATAACAGTTCTTAATTTTCCTAGTTCCACTAGGAAAATTAAAAATAGAAAATTAAATAAATTAAATAATTTAATTAAATTAAAATTTTAATAAAATTTTAATTTTAATTTTAATTTTTAATAAAATTAAAATTAAAAATAGAAAATTAAAATAGAAATGCAGTACTACAAAGAACAATCCCCAAACAGTGCCAGAGTCAGAATCCAAGCTGACACCCGTCAGTCAGTGAAACTCTGGGACACCCTTCAGTCATTTGGGTGAATTCACACACTCAGGTACAACATTTCTTCAAGTTCCAGGGTTTTGGTGGTTGTGCTTGGCCTCAAACTGGTGCCACTGGTCTGGGAAAGGGAATCAGCTCTCCCTGTGCCTCCTCCTGGAGCCAGGGCCACCCCTGCAGCTTCTCCCTCTTCCTTTCCCCAGCACCCTGCCAGACTCTAAAATTCACCCCCGAGATCCCAGAGGGAATTCCCTGGGGGTTGGGAAAACAAGATCAGATCCTGCTCCAGCCTTCCCAGGGGCACAGGAAAACTGGATTGGGCTGCCCTGGAGGGAGAAATGGAGAAATAGAGCAGGGCCAGCAGAAAGCCAAATCTTACCAGAGATTGGAGCCAGTGTGGGAAATGAATCCCACTCCTGCTCCTTCCCTTCGATGAGCAACAGCTCAGGCAGGGAGAGCAGGGGCTGCATCCTCACCCGAGGGAAAATGGAAAAAAGCTCTGGAAACGTGGGCAGCAAGAAAGTGCTGAGATCTGTTCATGCACGTGTTTCAAGGCCTCAATCACCTCCTCCATTCCTCTCTGCAGCTGCTGCCCAGGCAACAGCAGCTGGCAAAGGATGGCAGGCAGGGAGGGGTCATCCCATCCCATTATCCCGTCCCAAAATCCCATTATCCCATCCCATTATCCCATCCCATTATCCCATCCCATTTTCCCATCCCATTTTCCCATCCCATCCCATCATCCCATCCCAAAATCCCATCCCAAAATCCCATCCCATCCCATCCCATCCCATCCCATCCCATCCCATCCCATCCCATCCCATTATCCCATCCCATTATCCCATCCCAAAATCCCATCCCATCCCTGTTTATTGCAGCTGATGAGAGTCTGGAGGCCCCTGTCCCTTTGTCCCTGTTCCCTGTCTCTATCCCTGTGCCCTGTCCCTGTCCCCTTGTCCCTGTCCCTGTCTCCTGTCCCTGTCCCTGTCTCCTGTTCCTTTGTCCCTGTCCCCTGTCCCCTGTCCCTGCCCCTGTTCCCTGTCCCTTTGCCCTGTCCCTGTCCCTTTCCTTTTCCCTGTCCCCTGTCCCTGTCCCTTTCCCTGTCCCTTTCCCTGTCCCCTGTCCCTGTCCCTGTCCCTGTCCCTGTCCCCTGTCCCTGTCCCTTTCCCTGTCCCCTGTCCCTGTCCCCTGTCCCTGTCCCTTTGTCCCTGTCCCTGTCCCTGTCCCTTTGTCCCTGTCCCTGTCCCTGTCCCTGTCCCTTTTGTCCCTGTCCCTGTCCCCTGTCCCTGTCCCCTGTCCCCTGTCCCTTCCCTGTCCCTGTCCCTGCCCCTGTCCCTGTCCCTTTGTCCCTGTCCCTTTGCCCTGTCCCTCTCCCTCTCCCTGTCCCCTGTCCCCCCACGGGATGGATGTGCCCTGGCCCCAGGAGTGCAGTGTGGGTGTTGCCCCACATCAGCACCATCCTCTCAAGAAGCTCAAATTCATCTTTCAAACCCGATAAATTCATTTTGTAGCTTCCAGGTGGGCATTGATGAACCCCCGGCTCAGGGCTAACCACACACTTCTTCCTCATCTGGAAAGTTCAGGGTGAAGTTTTGGGTTTTGATGTGTTGGTGGTGCCTGCAGTGAGCCAGTGCTCCCTTCAGTGAGCTGTTTGAAACAACCCCCCCTTCCTCCTCACACCCCAAAATGTGCAACAGCCCTGGAGGATGGAGCTGGAGGGGAGCCAGGGGCCAGGGCAGCGAAACTGGGAATGTCCCCAAAGCCAGCCCCTCCCTGGAGCCCAGAGCTCGGGGGCTGCAGCACCAGGGAGGGGCTGGGGCTGGCCCAGCAGGGATTCAGGATGGATTTTAGGGAAGGGCTGGGCACTGCCCAGGCTCCCCAGGGAACGGGCACAGAGCTCCAGGAGCTGCCAGGGATGCCCAGGATTGCTGGGCAGGAGCTGGATCAAAGCTCCCTGTGGGTTTATTCCCACTCAGGAATTCCATGATCCCCTTTTTCCTGTGCTGCTCTGCCTCTGGCTCCACATTTCCCACGCCAGGAGCTCCCCCAGCACCTCCCACCTGGGCACCTGCAGCTGGGCATGGCTCCTGCTGCCCTCCCTCCTTCCTTCCCTCCTCCTCCTCCTCCTCCTCCTCCTCCTCCCAGCCCAGGAGTTTCCCTGCTCGCCTCTGCAGGACAGTGACACCGGGCTGGTGGCCCTGCAGCAGCCAGGAGCCAGCTCAGCCCCTCACACCCATCACCCAGAGCTGCCACCCACCTCCCCATCCTCCTGCAGCTCTGCAGCCTCCAGGTCTGTCCGGGATGGGAACAGGGGCTGGTGGAAAACTGGGGAGCTCCAGGAGCTCAGCAGAGCTGCACTGATGGAGGAGCAGAGCTGGGGCTGTGTTTGCTGTTCCAGGGTTTGCTCCTTGGGGCTGGGAGCAATCCCAAGGCAGCTGCATCCCTGGGGATCAACTGGATATTTTATTTTTTTTCTTCTTCTTATTTTTTTTTTTTTTAGGGAGGATTGCTGTCTTTTCCACTTTGGAATAGTGGGATATATATACTGTGTGCAAGAAAAGGGAATTTCTGGCTTGAGATCGGAGGAAAGTGGGGCTTTGGGGAGAATTCCCAACCAGGGAAGCAGCAGGAGCTGCTGTTTGAAGGGAGCTGGAGGGAGGCTGTGCCCAGGTGAGCAGGTTTGGCACAGGCAGTGGGGCTGCAGGAGCTGTTTGCAGATCCCAGAGCTGCAGATCCCTCCCTGCAGCAGCTCTCCCTCCCAGCATGTGGGAGCATCCCAGAGCACTGCCCTGGATGCTGCTGGGTTGCAAAATTCCCGGGAGCTGGGGTGAGGAAATGGTGCAGCCTTGTGCAATGGAGAACGGTGTCTGACCTACTCATCCCTGCAGGAATGGCAGGGAAACGAGCCAGGGAGGTCAGTGGAGCCTTTAAGGCAGTGGAGAAGCACCAGAACATTTTTGGAAGGCAGAAAATCCGGGAGGTGGGTGATGTGCTGTGCTGATTTTCACTCTGAGAGTAGCTCAGGCTTTATTTCTGTGCCATCAGACAAGGATTTGTGATAGAGCTGTGTCTGCTAAAGGTGAGTGTTCCTGCAGGCTGCCTGGGACTCTGGGGCTGGCTGCTGACGCTTTTGGCAGCAACAGGAGAGAGGGTTGGAGATGTTTGCTTGGTGGAAATGGAAAAGAGGTGCACTGATTTGGGAGAGCTGAGAAAATGGTGTTAAAATCTGTAATTTCACACCCACCTCTGTCTGTGTGGGAAATATCACATTGAAACCTCAGCAGGGAAGAGAAATAGAGGCAGCCAGGAGTCAGATTTCATGGAATCCTGGAATGGTTTGGGCTGGGAGGGACCTTAAGGATCATCCCATCCCACCCTGCCGTGGGGACACCTCCCCCTGTCCCATTGCTCCAGCCCCAGTGTCCAACCTGGAACTGAACATTCCAGGGATCCAGGGGCAGCCACAGCTGCTCTGGCAATTCCATCCCAGCCCCTCCCAGGGAACAATTCCTAATTCCCAAAATCCCATCCAGCCCTGCCCTCTGGCACTGGGAGCCATTCCCTGGTCCTGTCCCTCCATTCCCTTGGGAATTGTTTCTCCCCATGTTTCCTGCTGCTCCATCCAGTTCCAGGCTGGACACTGGGGCTGGAGCAGCCTGGGACAGTGGGAGGTGTCCCTGCCGTGGCAGGGGTGACACTGGGTGGGATTTGAGGTCCCTCCCAGTCCAAACCAGTCTGGGATTCTGGGATTTTCTGATCCCAGACGTGGATCCTGCTCCCACACCTGGATCCTGCTCCCAGTGCAGGGCACCCAGCCCAGTGGCACCTCCAGCTCCAGCCCAGCCCTTCCTGCCCTGTCTGAGCTGGGCTGATCTCCAGCAGCTCCAGAGGTGCTGCCAAAGGCAGGGTTTGAAAGGGAAGAGGGAGTTTTCTGTCCTGGAATGCACCAAACATTGGTGACACTCAGCTTTGGAGCTCAACAGGAATTTTGTCCTCGAGCATTGGGAGCTGCAGAGAGCCCAGAGGAGGCAGCAGGATGAGCAGAGGGATGGAGCAGCTCTGCTGGGAGGAAAGGCTGGCACAGCTGGGATTGTTCACCTGCACAGGAGAAGCTTTGGGCTGAGCTCAGGGTGGCCTTGCAGGGCCTGAAGGAGCTGCAGGAAACAGGGAGAGAGACAATTCCCAAGGGCTGGAGGGACAGGACACAGGGAATGGAGGGACAGGACACAGGGAATGGAGGGACAGGACACAGGGAATGGAGGGACAGGACACAGGGGATGGAGGGACAGGACACAGGGAATGGAGGGGCAGGACACAGGGAATGGAGAGACAGGACACAGGGAATGGAGGGACAGGACACAGGGAATGGAGGGGCAGGACACAGGGAATGGAGGGGGACAGGACACAGGGGATGGTTCCCACTGCCAGAGGGCAGGGCTGGATGGGATTTTGGGAATTAGGAATTGTTCCCTGGGAGGGGCTGGGATGGAATTGCCAAAGCAGCTGTGGCTGCCCCTGGATCCCTGGAATGTTCAGTTCCAGGCTGGACACTGGGGCTGGAGCAGCCTGGGACAGTGGGAGGTGTCCCCATGGCAGAGGTGGCACTGGGTGAGATTTGGGGTCCCTTCCAAGCCCAAAATGATTTTATGATTTGAAGTTGCCTGGCTGCTGAGGATTTGGGAATGCAGTGCTGACAGGATTCCTGTTGTTAAGTGATTTACAGGTGGCTCTGGAAAGGGAAAAGGAGCCTTCAGGCTCTTGTGTGACTCTGTCAGAGCAGAGGCTGTGCCTGGGACGTTTTGGGTTTCCAGGTGCTTCTGGGTGTCCCCATTTCCTGCTCCTGGAGCTGTGGCAGCCCCAGGGCTGTGCCCATTCCCTGGGGAGCCTGGGCAGTGCCAGCACCTCTGGGGGAAGAACCTTGCCCTAAAATCCATCCCAAATCCCTCCTGGCCCAGCTCCAGCCTCTCCCTGTCCCAGAGCAGAGATCAGGGCTGTTCCTCTGCCTGGGACACTCCCCATGCCTGGGGGGCTCAGGAAGGGAGTCCTGAATTGGCCCAGCAGCAGGGAGCTCGGGGTGAGCTCTGTGCCAGCTCCACACCTTGGCAGCCCCAGGGTGCTCTGGAGAGGCTGCTGGGGATGGACTCAGTCCTGGCTGGGCTGCAGATGGGAGATCAGAGCAGCTCTCCAGGCCCACCCTGGCTCACTGGGGTGTCCTGGTTTGAAGGACAGGTGTCTGCCAAGAAGGCAGGAGCTTCTCTTTGAAATGGAGAATGGAAACCCCCTCCCTCCAAATTATTATAAATTTGAAATTAAGGGGCTTTCAGGCAAAGAGATGGGAATTAGGAATAACAGTTCTTGACTAGGAAAATTACAATAGAAATGCAGGATTACAAAGAACAATCCCAAACCCTGCCAGAGTCAGAATCCAAGCTGACACCCGTCAGTCAGTCAGGGTGTTGGCACAGCCCCATTCCATGGTGGCTGCATCCTCCTGCAGTGGCAGATGTGGCTCAGCTGGAGCAGTGCTCCTGGAGAAGGGGCAGTTTCCTCTGAAGGTGCAGGGATGATGTGGAAAGGTCTGGCTTTCCTCTGGAATGCAGTGGGAAGAAGGTTCCTTGGTGTCCCAAATGTCAGTTTTTCTCTGGGTAGGAAAGGCTTGGCTCCTGCCCTGGCTGGAGCATCTCCCATGGGATGATGGAATTTTATCAGCCATGCCCTGGGACTCACTGGCCATGAACAGGAGATCTCTCCTGGAGGGAGGATGGGCTGTGGCAAAGATAAAGATGATTGCCCCAGCTGGTTTAAAGCTGCCCATGAGCAGATAATGTGTGCCAGGAGATCAGGGGCACTGCCCCACCCGGCTGGGACAGATGGGGACAGAATCCACATTGCTGGGCACATCCTGTATTGCAACCCAAGACAGAGGTAAATCCCTGCCCGAGGAGGGGAACCAGCAAAAGGAGACAGAGGAAATCCCATCCTGATCTGATTTTTATCCTTTTCTAGCCAAAGGAAGGCAGCAGCACCGAGGACAGAAAATCGCGATGTTGGTGCTGTCCAACAGCACAGCCCTGAACCTGCTCCTGTCCAAACTGCTGCAGGGCTGCCTGGAACAGAGCAACAGCTCAGTCCCTGCCCAGCTGAGCAGCACCAGCAGCAGCCTGGAGATCATCTACGTGCTGCTGATGGTGGGGCTGTTCGGGTTCTTCACCGTGGGGGTGATGGTGACCAACCTGCGGGCGCGGCGCCTCGAGGGGCCCCGCGACCCCTACAGCACCTACATCGCTGCCGACACCTGGCACCGCCAGGACAGGCTGAACCTGCAGGCCAAGATCATCGAGAACTACAAACTCTGCTGCGTCCTGGAGAACCAGCTGGCCGTGGAGCAGCCAGGCAGCAAGATCCCTGAGGAGAAATCTGCCTAGGGGAAAGGATTTTCCGAGGGTTTTCCTAGAGAAAGGATTGTGTGTGGTACAGGGATGGTGTGGGTGGTTGTCCTGGTGTGAAGGGCAGGTGTCTGCTATAAAGGCAGCAGTTTCTCTTTGAAATGGAGAATGTAAAACCCCTCCCTCCAAATTACTATTATAATTTTGAAATTTAGGGGCTCTCAGGCAAAGAGATGGGAATTAGGAATAACAGTTCTTTACTAGGAAAATTAAAATAGAAATGCAGGATTACAAAGAACAATCCCAAACCCTGCCAGAGTCAGAATCCAAGCTGACACCCGTCAGTCAGTCAGGGTGTTGGCACAGTCCCATTCCATGGTGGCTGCATCCTCCTGCAGTGGCAGATGTGGCTCAGCTGGAGCAGTGCTCCTGGAGAAGGGGCAGTTTCCTCTGAAGGTGCAGGGATGATGTGGAAAGGTCTGGCTTTCCTCTGGAATGCAGTGGAAAGAAGGTTCCTTGGTGTCCCAAATGTCAGTTTTTCTCTGGGTAGGAAAGGCTTGGCTCCTGCCCTGGCTGGAGCATCTCCCATGGGATGATGGAATTTTATCAGCCATGCCCTGGGACTCACTGGCCATGAACAGGAGATCTCTCCTGGAGGGAGGATGGGCTGTGGCAAAGATAAAGATGATTGCCCAGCTGGTTTAAAGCTGCCCATGAGCAGATAATGTGTGCCAGGAGATCAGGGGCACTGCCCCACCCGGCTGGGACAGATGGGGACAGAATTCACATTGCTGGGCACATCCTGTACTGCAACCTAAGAGAGTGATGCTTGTCACTATTGAGCTAGGAGTGAAGAGTAATAGCAACACACTTCTTCTTGGGCAAAAGAAGCACTTTATTGAATATTTATATTCAATATACCCTGTATTTACAGGAGGGTTTGTGAATTTAAGACAGGACAGCAGTTCATTAGGCTGCAGGAGAAAACATCCCGTGTCACGTTGATCACGCACTGTCCCATCAGCACCAGGGCCAATCTCTGTTATTAATGTTTTCTATCTGTAAGAAAGCAAAGCTGTCATCCTGGGAAAGAATCCTGCCTGGAGCTGGGGAAGTTTCACAGCCTGGGAGAGAACCTGAGCTCGAGCTCAAACAGCTCAGAACCTGGGAAAAGGCTGGGCTGGAATTTTCCTTGGCCTCCAGCAGTGCCCACAGATGCTGGCCAGGGGAGCTGCTGGTGCTCCTGCAGAGCCAGAACCAGAACCAGGATTAGGATTTCATTAGAACCAAGCAAAGGGCAGGGGTGTTCATTGCCAAGCGTGGCTTAGATAATCATTTTCCAGAAAGACCAAATTCTCCCAAGAAAAAGCAGCTGAAAGATTTCATTTGCATTTTTGTCCAGCTTAGAATAATCATTTTATAAATTTTACAATGCTGTGCAAACCTATTTCCTTCAGATCTTAATGATAAAATATCAGGAAAAGTTTTCAATTTTTCTTTTCTGGAAAATATTTCTGTGGAAGAACCCAGACTTTGGAGGGAAACTTTAGTGACTGTGTTGGACTCAAAAATCTTGGAGGGCTTTTCCAACCTCAGTGATTCCATGATTCTGATTCCTAGCAGGTCTCCCAAACTGGTCTTGCTGTCAATTTAATTTCCTTCCTATGGATGGGATTTGATCCCATTTGATCCCTATTGATCCTGGCAGCAAAATCCGTGTGCAAAGACTGAGCAGCCCACGGGGTCTGTGCCATGGATGGGGGCACCATCCCCAAATTTCAATCCCAATGAATTATTGCACAATCCACAGGTGCCAGCCCCTGGCTGGGAGGGGAATTTCCCTTGTGGGAAGAACAATTCCATAATTTCTGCTGTTTAATGACGCAGAGGTGATGTCTGTGCTCAGCTCTGATTCCATCAGCAGCTCTCAGGTATCTCTCCAAGGATCCAGCACAAAATCCATGGCAGGAAGAGGGAGAGGGCAGCCAAATTCCCAGAACTCTCAGGACACTCAAAACACAGGGGTGGTTTTTTAAAAAGGTATTTATATAGTGCCCACCATTAAGATGAGGACAAGATCCACATTTTTGGTGTCTGGAGCAGCTTGGAAAATCTCCAGCAGCTTAATTATCCCAGTCACTTTTTCCTCCAGAGGAATGGAAACCCAGATTTGGAAAAATGTTGATTTCTCAGCTTGGGCATTGCTCTTTTGGGATCTCACTGTTTAGGACTTGTCCTGGGAGAGGATCTGCAGAGCCAGGTCCCTGGACTTGGCTTAAACTTGCACCAAAAATTGCCTTTAATGGCATCAAACCCTTTAATAAATTAAAACCTTTAATTCATGAAAACGACCAAAACCTGCCTTTAATGGCATTAAACCCTTTAATTAAATAAAACCTTTAATTCATGAAAATTACCAAAAACTGCCTTTAATGGCATTAAACCCTTTAATTAATTAAAACCTTTTAACTCATGGAAAAGTTAAAACTTTCCATGACATTAAACCCTTTGAATGAAGCTTGTCTCCAGGGCTCTCTCCTGCAGCTCTCCCTTCACCCCAGCTATTTTCAAGGATTTTAGGTCATTTTATTTTCACAAAATAAATTTTGGGGTCATTTTATTTTCATAGGGTCATTTTATTTTCAGGGATTTTAGGTCATTTTATTTTCACAAAATAAATTTTGGGTCATTTTATTTTCATAGGGTCATTTTATTTTCATAGATCCAGGGGGGTTATTTGTGAGGAGGGTGATGCTCAGCATTAATTGTATGCCTTTTATATATATATATATATATATATATATATACACATATATATACATATATATATATATATATACATATATATATATATATTTTTTTTTTTTTTTTGAGCAGCTCTGCCTTTTTATTTAATTACAATTTAAAAAGAGGGGAGTTGTCCCAGCTCAGCTTTGCTGTGCCACCCTCACCCCTCGGTGCCTGTTGTGCATTCCCACGTGGCCTTGCACCTTTCAGCCTTGGAGATGTTTCCCCCCCCAACCCTGTTTTTTCCACTTGTAGAAAGCAATAAAATCTGAATTTCAACCACAGATGTTGTTTTTTTTTCCTCCCAACCTGTTTGGCAGGCTCAGGGAGGGGGCACCCACTCACCCGTCCCCTCTCTCCACCCGACTGAGCAGGTGCTGGGATCTCTCCCAGGGCACCCACACCTGCACAAATATCCAAATGTCAGCAGCAAATTCCTCTCCTGGAGCTCACTCCCAGGGTTTGCAGCCCCCAGGGAGAGCTGGAAGCCAGCACAGCTCCTGCCCAGCAGCACCTGCCCAGGGCTTGGTGGCACCTCCAGCTCCACCAAGGGACAGTGGGCCTGGAAAAACACATGGAAATGTTGGAGTGAGTGCAGAGGAAACTGTGGAGATGCTCTGAGGGCTCCTCTGGAGCCAGGCTGGGAGAGCTGGGGGGGCTCACCTGGACAGGAGAAGCTGCAGGGAGAGCTCAGAGCCCCTGGCAGGGCTGCAGAGGGACTGGGGACAAGGCAGGGAGGGACAGGACACAGGGAATGGCTTCAGAGTAGGGTTGGATGGGATACTGGGAATTAGGAATTGTTCCCTGGATCCCTGGGCCAGCCCAGCCTCAAATCCAATCCTTCTGACAATTTGAAACCTGCCCCCACCTGCCCAAAATGAATCCACTCCCACAGAGGTGTGAGAGTGGTGCAGGCTCAGCTTTGGGACAGCCAGGTGCCAATTCCTCCAGGAAGAAAAGGTGAGTGCAAAGCTGAGGGAAATCTAGTCAAAGGATGACTCCAGGTGTTTCTATCCAGGTGTTTATTTCCAGATGTTTCTATCCAGGTGTTTATTTCCAGGTGTTTCTATCCAGGCATTTCTATCCAGGTGTTTCTTTCCAGGTGTTCCTTTCCAGATGTTTCTATCCAGGTGTTTATTTCCAGGTGTTTCTATCCAGGTGTTTCTTTCCAGGTGTTTATTTCCAGATATTTATTTCCAAGTGTTTATATCCAGATGTTCATTCCCAGGTGTTTCTAGCCAGGTATTTATTTCCAGATGTTTATTTACAAGTTGTTATTTCCAGATGTTTATTCCCAGGTGTTTCTATCCCGATGTTTCTATCCAGGTGTTTATTTCCAGGTATTTATCTCCAGGTATTTATTCCCAGATGTTTATTTATGAGTTTTTATTTCCAGATGTTTGTTCCCAGGTGTTTCTATCCCGATGTTTCTATCCAGGTGTTTATTTCCAGATGTTTATCTCCAGGTATTTATCTCCAGGTATTTATTTCCAGGTGTTTATTTATAAGTTTTATTTCCAGATGTTTATTCCCAGGTGTTTCTATCCTGGTGTTTCTATCCAGGTCTTTCTATCCAGGTGTTTATTTCCAGATGTTTATTTCCAGGTATTTATCTCCAGGTATTTATTTCAGGTGTTTCAATCCAGCTGTTTCCATCTGGGTGTTTCTATCTAGGTGTTTATTTCCAGGTGTTCCTATCCAGGTATTTATTTCCAGGTGTTTCTATCCAGCTGTTTCTATTGAGGTGTTTATTTCCAAGTATTTATTTCCAGGTGTTTATTTCCAGATGTTTATTTACAAGTGTTTCTATCCAGCTGTTTATTTCCAGATGTTTCCACCAGGCAGCCCAGAGCCATAAAGCCAATCTGTGCTGACTGGGGCAGCTCTGACTGAGTTCCAGGCCTCATCCTTTGCCCTCCCCACCCTGGAGATCTCCAAGCTCTGATTTCCCATCTCCCAGAGAACTGGCACCCGCAGCAGGGGGATTTTGATTTTACCAGCAGAAATCTTCAGAGCATAGAAGATAGGAGCAATCAGAAGCGAGCAGAACATTCTTTACAGCTGATAACTGCTCTTATCTCGTGTAATATTTCTCTGGCATCCTGTTTCAGTTTTACACGTTGTTATCAGTGATCCAAACTCGGTCCCCAGGCTCCTGACCCAGCTCATGTGAAAGCTGCGGGGAGCCTTTCTCAAGGGATGGCTGCAGGGAGCAGCAGCAGCCCTGGCTCAGGAGCCACCAGGAATGGGGAGGAGCTGCCCTGAGGTGACATCCAGAGGGACCGGGCCAGCTCCAGGAGTGCCCCGTGGGAATCCCGCGGGGTTCAAGGGCAGCACCTGAGTTGGGACAACCCTGGGATGGATCCAGGCTGGGATGAGCAGATGGAGCAGCCCTGGGAGAGCTGGAGCTGCCCCAGCCCAGAGCCCTCCGTGCCCAGTGTGGGATTGGGATTGTGTCCCTGAGCCCCCCCAGGTGTGACCCCACCTGCAGAGCTGCCCCAGCCCTGCCCCAGCCCAGCTCAGAGCTGGAGCTGCTGCAGAAGCAGAGGGCAGCAGGATGAGCAGAGGGATGGAGCAGCTCTGCTGGGAGGAAGGCTGGCACAGCTGGGATTGTTCACCTGCACAGGAGAAGCTTTGGGCTGAGCTCAGGGTGGCCTTGCAGGGCCTGGAGGAGCTGCAGGAAACAGGAGAGACAATTCCCAAGGGCTGGAGGGACAGGACACAGGGAATGGAGGGGCAGGACACAGGGAATGGAGGGGCAGGACACAGGGGATGGAGGGACAGGACACAGGGAATGGAGGGGGACAGGACACAGGGAATGGAGGGGCAGGACACAGGGAATGGAGGGGCAGGACACAGGGAATGGAGGGACAGGACACAGGGAATGGAGGGGACAGGGCACAGGGAATGGAGGGGCAGGACACAGGGAATGGAGGGACAGGACACAGGGAATGGAGGGACAGGACACAGGGAATGGAGGGACAGGACACAGGGAATGGAGGGGGACAGGACACAGGGAATGGAGGGACAGGACACAGGGAATGGAGGGGCAGGACACAGGGAATGGAGGGGACAGGACACAGGGAATGGAGGGACAGGACACAGGGAATGGCTCCCACTTCCAGAAGAAAGGCTTCTATTGGATATTAGGAAGGAATTGTTCCCTGAGATGGTGATGAGGGGCTGGGATGGAATTGCCAGAGCAGCTGTGGCTGCCCCTGGATCCCTGGAATGTTCAGTTCCAGGTTGGGCACTGGGGCTGGAGCAGTGGGAGGTGTCCCTGCCATGGTTTGTGCTGGTTTGGGATGAGCTTTAAGGTCCTTTCCAACCCAAGCCAGCCTGGGATTCTGTGATTTAACCCTGAGGATCAGGGATTGATCCCCAGTTTTTGATTCCCAGGGAATGCTCCTGTGGCACAGCCCCCCCAGCTCTGTCCCTGCCTCCCACCTCTTCCATTCTCCCCCTCTCCAGGTTTCCCAGGAGCTGTCCCCTCTCCCCAGCCCTATCACCAGCATCTCTCCCATTGTTCCAAGGCCTGAGCTCTGTTTCCTCTTTCCCTGTGACCTCCAGAGGCAGCAGGGATTTCTCAGGGCATGGACTCAGCACGTGAACCTCCAGCCTGGGCTCTTTCTCCAGGCAGCTCCAGGGACTTCCAGGACTTTTTGTCCTGGCAGGGTTTTCTCAAGGCTTTATTTTCTGCTTCCCACCCAGCAGTGCCAAAGGGAGCTGGGAAAAGGGTGCAGACAAGGATCTCACACCAGCCCTGCACCTGCAGCAGATCCTCCTCATCCCACCCCTGGAACTTCCCCATTCCCAGGGACCCCGAGGGATAAAACATCCAATCCTCCCCAAAATTTTTTTTTTACCTTAATTTTGCAAAGGTTGTGGTGCAGGGATAGGAAAACCAGCATGGACATCACTCATGGACCCTCTGGGATTTACCCAGGACCCAAAATCCACCTTCTGTTCTCTTTTCTGTTTCTGGCTTCCCCTCAAAAAAAAAAAAGGGAATTTCTCTCTTTCCCACCAGCCCAGCTGTGTTTCCATCCAGATCCTGACCTGGAGAAAGAGATTGTGACAGAAAAAAAAAGGCATTTTGAACAAAAGCAAGAAGCTGGGAAACACCCTGATCATGGCAGAGCTCCAGGAGCATTTGGGCACCTCTGCCAGGGATGCCCAGGATGGGATTTTTGGGGGGTCTGGGCAGAACCAGGGGTTGGATTCAACCCCTGTGGGTCCTTTCCAGCTCAGGATATTCCATGATTTGCTCCTGATCCAATCCCAGAGGTGCTGCACAGCTCAGTGCACAACACAGGCAAGAGAAACAGAGTCTTTCTTTATATATATAAAAAAATAATTTAATCCAACCTCTGCACATTAAACAGCCTCTCCTGGATTTTTCCATGTGCTTTCTGCTCCTCATTTCCACTCCCAGCAATCACTGAAATGGAGAAATCACCAGGAATTCAGAAGGATCCATCTTTTCTCCAGCCCTGGGCAGGTTTCCTCCTCCCTCCCAAATTTCCTTCAGTGGGAACCAACACAGGAGCACATTCCCTTCTCCTGCTTCTCCTCTTTATTTATCCACTGGATTTTTTTCAGGGATGTGCAGAGAATGAAGCTGCCTGGGGAATTTTCAAAAAGATAAAGGCAAGAGGAACCCAGCTCTTTGAGAAGTTCCATGAATATTTTCAGCTTTTATCAGGATGTGCCAGCTCTTTTCAGAAAATTGAGTGTTTATGAGCAGTCCAGCTGAAATGCAACTTCCTTAAACTTTCTTTGCATTTTCAAAATGATAATAATGATAATAATCAGTGTTTTTCTCATGGAATAGCTACTATATATTACTATTATTATTATTACTATATTATTATTATTTTTAAATTTATTTTAATTTATTTTTATTTTTATTTTTATTTTTATTTTTATTTTTATTTTTTTTTTTATTTTTATTTTTATTTTTATTTTTTTTTATTTTTATTTTTATTTTTATTTTTATTTTTATTTTTATTCTTAATTCTTTTAATTTTAATTTTTATTTTTATTTTTATTTTTATTTTTAATTTATTTTTATTTTTATTTTTATTTTTAATTTTTATTTTTATTTTTATTTTTATTTTTATTTTTAATTTTTATTTTTATTTTTATTTTTATTTTTAATTTTATTTTTTTTTTTTTATTTTTAATTTTTTTTATTTTTATTTTTATTTTTATTTTTATTTTTATTTTTAATTTTAATTTTTAATATTTTTTTTTTTTTATTTTTATTTTTAATTTTATTTTTATTTTTATTTTTATTTTTATTTTTAATTTTATTTTAATTTTAATTTTAATTTTAATTTTAATTTTTATTTTATTTTTTATTTTTATTTTTATTTTTATTTTTATTTTTATTTTTTTAATTTTAATTTTAATTTTAATTTTAATTTTAATTTTAATTTTAATTTTAATTTATTTTATTATTATTAACATTCAAAAGAAAAATTCCCTGTGCTGTAGACTTAGATTTATTTTAAATCAAGTCATAACACAGAAAGCTGCTAAACAATAGAAAATGGGAAAAAGTCAAATCAAGCAAGTTGTGGCAGCCAGCTACTGCTGGGTGATTTGAGACTCCGTGGATTGAGAATAAATGAAGGAAAATTCAAAAGGAAAGACATGAAAGGTGGCAGTGCCCACATAAATACAGCAAATTTTCTCACTGCTCTGTAAAGCTCCACAGTTCAACCCTTTGCCCATTTTTCCATCCTTTCACCCTGAAAGGTGTGCTGAATTTCTGACAGTGAGGAGAGCTGGTTTGTTTGGTTTTTTTTTAACTCTGGGATCTTTTTGAACCAACCTAATGTTGATTTTGAGCTGGGTTATTTTTTGTTTTATTTTGGTTTTTTTTGTTTTTGTGGGTTTTTTTGTTGTTGTTGTTGTTGTTTTTGTTTTGGTTTGGTTTGGTTTGGTTTTGGTGGGTTTTTTTTGGGTTTTTTTTAGTTTTTTGTTTGTTTGTTTGGTTGGTTGGTTGGTTGTTTTTTTACTCTGGGATCTTTTTGACCCAACCTAATGTTGATTTTGAGCTGGGTTTTTTTTTTTGTTGCTGGTTTTTAGTTGGTTTTTTTGTTTGTTTGTTTGTTTTGGTTTTGTTTTTGTTTAGTTTTGTTTTTTGTTTTGTTTTTGTTTTGTTTTTGTTTTGTTTTGTTTTGTTTTTGGGGTTTTTTGGGTTTTTTTGGGGTTTTTGGGGGTTTTTTTGTTTGTTTTGTTTTGTTTTGTTTTGTTTTTTCTCTGGGATCTTTTTAACCCAACCTAATGTTGATTTTGAGCTGGTTTTTTTTTGTTGTTGTTGGTTTTTTGGTTGGTTTTTTGGTTGTTTGTTTGTTTGTTTTGTTTTGTTTTTGGTTTTTGTTTTTGTTTTGTTTTTGTTTTGTTTTGGGGTTTTTTGGGGTTTTTTTGTTTGTTTTGTTTTGTTTTGTTTTTGTTTTTTTTTTTTTTTTTTTTTTTTACTCTGGGATCTTTTTGACCCAACCTAATGTTGATTTTGAGCTGATTTTTTTTTTTTCGTTGGGTTTTGTTTTTTTGTTTTGTTTTGTTTTGTTTGTTTGTTTGTTTTGTTTTTGTTTTTTGTTTTTGTTTTTGGTTTGGTTTGGTTTGGTTTTGGGTTTTTTTGGTTTTTTGTTTAGTTTTGTTAGTTAGTTAGTTAGTTAGTTAGTTAGTTAGTTAGTTAGTTAGTTAGTTAGTTTGTTTGTTTTATTTTGTTTTGTTTTGTTTGTTTGTTTGTTTGTTTTTACTCTGGGATCTTTCTGACGCAACCTAATGTTGATTTTGAGCTGTTTTTTTTTTTTTTTGGTTGGGTTTTTTTTTTGTTTTGTTTTGTTTTGTTTGTTTGTTTTGTTTTTGTTTTTTGTTTTTGTTTTTGGTTTGGTTTGGTTTTGGTTTTTTTTGGGGTTTTGTTTGGGTTTTTTTTGTTTGTTTGTTTGTTTGTTTTGTTTTGTTTTGTTTGTTTGTTTGTTTGTTTTTACTCTGGGATCTTTCTGACCCAGCCTAATGTTGATTTTGAGCTGGTGTTTTTTGGGGTTTTTGGTTTTTTTGGGGGTTTTTTTTGGTTGGTTTGGGTTTTTTTGGGTTTTGTTTGTTTGTTTGTTTGTTTGTTTGTTTTGGTTTTGGTTTTGGTTTTGGTTTTGGTTTGGTTTGGTTTTGGGTTTTGTTTTTTGTTTTTTTTTTTTTTGTTTGTTTTTTGTTTTGTTTTGTTTTGTTTTGTTTTTTTTTCTTTTACTCTGGGATCTTTCTGACCCAACCTAATTTTCCTGCCCAGCTCTCTGGCCCCGCTCCTCCACCCCTGTGCCAGGCTGGTGCTGTCCTGGCCAAGGGCTCCTTAATGTGCAGCCTGGGCTGGAAACAGGATGTGAAGCACAGGATGGGAGTGGCAGCACCTTCACTCTGCCCTGCAGGTGACAGCAGCGTCGTGTGCCTGGAGCTGAGCCCAAAACGTGCACACCAGCCACCAGAAACGGGCACTGATCCATTTCATTCAGTATTTTTTTATCATTATTATTGTGTTTGTTCCCCAGGCTCAATTAAAGAGTTTTAAGAGTTTTGCTGCCAGGGCTGAGTCACAGTGGCAGGAGCTGGAAGTGGCTCTGAGCCAGGCTTTGGGATGGGCTGGGATCAGGAACAGGCTGGGGCTCCTTCTGTGCCAGGGGACAGGTCCTGGCAGGCTCCTGGTGACCTGGCAGTGTCAGGGATGTGCAGAGGATGAAGCTGCCTGGGGAATTTTCAAACAGGAGAACAGAGCTGTCCCAACCTGCTGGGCTCACCAGATGGGTTTGTGGGTTTATTCCATGAGTTTAATGGGTTTTATTCCATTAAATTTCCCATCCCAGGAGGAGGATGAGCCTGCACCTCCTGCAGGAACCAGCATGTCCCAGTTGGTCACCAGTGCCATTAAATCCCAGGGCAAGGGGCTGAGATGAGCCCATTTTAACTGGGAATCTTCAGGAGAGGGGCAAGAGGAACCCAGGAATTCCAGTGTCAGGGACAGCTCATCCCAAAGCTCTTCCCAGATCCCAAATATTCCTGCTCTGCTGAGACCTCCTGCTTCCATCTCTGGGACTTCCTGGGCACATCCCACCCAGCTGTTCCCTGTGGATTTAGCAATTCCCAACTGCACATGGGGTCACAGCAGCATCAAAAAATGGAATTTTGTGGCAAAGGGAGGGTCTGAGAATGGAAGGAAGGCAGCAAAAACTGTGGAGGTCTGTCTCAGTGGAGTGGTGAGAAAGCTGAATGCTTTCAGAGCCAGTCATGCTGGAAAAAAAAATAAAAAATGAAGAAAGAAACTGAACCGCCTGGGATTTTTATCATCAGAATCCCTCACTGTTCAATGACCAGTAACATCTCTCACACAAACTCTCTTCTTTCACGGGATGTGCTCCTGTGCAAGGAGTTCTCCAATGTTCCCCTCGTGCTGAGAAGGAATTTTGGGAATATCTAGAGCTCCTGTAGGAAAAAGCAGCTCAGGAGAGCAGAGAGCCCTGAGCTGAGCCAGCACCAGCTGTTCCCACTGAGCCCTGGAGCAGGATCAGGCTGAGGGAGAGTTCTGGATAAATCCTGCAGGATTCACAGGAGTTTCAGTTTTTCCTCACACCTGCGCTGAGGGTGGTGAGAGACAAACAGTCCTGGGAATCCGACTCAGAGTTGGGAATGGGATCCATGAGCTGCTCTGACCTGCACTGGGACCATCCACGGAATCCTGGAGTGCTCTGGGTTGGAAGTGTCAGGAAAATTAATCCACAAACACCAGAGGTTCATGTCCAAAAAAGGAGCCAGAGGAGTCCTTTTGGCTTTATTGAATAAAGGGAGAGGCCATGGGACATTCCCCTGGGGTCTCTCAAAGTTTTGGAGGACACAGCCTCCCTTTTTATCCCAATTTCCATCTCTCTTTCCCCATTGGTACTTGAGAGGCACAGACTTCCCTCAGATACCTGAGATTCCCCTCTAATGTCCAACCCTCCCTTTTCATTTTTAATCCTTATACAATTCATAGTTTTTCCCCGTTGCTTCTTTCATCTTCCAATATCCAATTTCATTTCTCAGCAAACCCACAGTTTGTTTATAAAGGCAAAGATCTTTTCCCATTCATCAATCAGTGGAATCCATCCCATTGTTTCTTTTATCTCTCAATGTAACATTATCTACCAGCAGACCCACAGCTGGTTTGTAAAGACAAATCCCTCATTCCTCTCAGAAGGGACCTTAGAGATGATTTTTCCCAACCCTGCTGCCATGGCAGGGACACCTCCCACTGTCCCAGGCTGCTCCCAGCCCCAAATTCCAACCTGGCATCTCCTGGGAAGCCAAGATGGCTCAGCCACCACTGGGACCAGAGAAGGACAGGGCAGAACCTCCCCCTGCCCAAGCAGGGTCCTGGCAAGGGATTTTCCATCCTAAACATCTCTGGGCTCTAAGAAATCTCCCTTAGCTCTTGCATAACTCTTTACAGCCTCAAAATATCCCCCTGGAAGTGTCCAAGGGCAGCTTGGAGCAACCTGAGACAGGGAAAGGTGTCCCTGCCCATGGGAATGGGATCATCCTTAAGGTTTCTGCCACCAAGACACTTTGGAGGAGGAACAGGAGGAATGTTGGGGAAGGGGCATCCCTCAGCATCCCATGGTTCATTCACCTGCCAGGGCATGACCCAGATATTTTTGGGATGAGGTGCAGGGATCCAGCTGTGGCCACTGTGAGCGATGACCAGTGCCCAGTGCCCGCTGAGGGCTCCTCACGTGAGCGGTGTCACATCCAGAGTGTCACCTCCAGACATTCCTGTGCCCCATTTCCTCCAGGCCAGCAGCTCTGGCTCAACAGGAAACGTCACCGGTGTCACCGGCAGGCACATGCAGCGTGGAAAACAAGCTGGGAGGAGAGTGGGGCTGGGAAATGCTCCAGGCTGCAGCTCATCTGGGCTTGTCCAGGCACCTCTGGGCATCCTCCTCCACTCCTGCCTCATTCCAGCTCCTGGGATTTTAAAGGGCTTTGCTCATGTCCTGCCTGTGCTTGCTTCCAGGTATCCTCGCCCCTGGAGGAGGGGACACAGAGATCAGCTCAATGCTCACCAGCTCCTAAAGCCCATGCAGGGTTTTGATGCTTTAACATCCAAGATTTGGGCAAAAATAGCCCAATATTTTAGGACTGTAATAGTCTATTTTAGTATATATAGCATATATATATATATATATATATATATATATATATATATATATAGTCTGTGTCTGTATATATACATATATACATATATATATTTTTTTTTAATATATATATCCTTAGTATATAATAGCCTATTTTAGTACATATATATATATAGTATACTATAGTATACTCTATATATATATAGTATATAATAGCCTATATATACATAGTATATAATATATACTATATAGTGTATATATACTATATATATAGTATATAATATATATTACATTGTATATATATACTATATATAGTATATAATATATAGTATATATAATTGTATTTTTATACATATAATATATAATATATGATATATAATTATATATACTATATATTATATAATATATAGTATATATATATGTGTGTGTATATATATATGTATATATATTTTTTATTATCTATATAAAATATATATACACATACATATACATACATATATATATATATATATACACTTTAGTATATATACTTTACTTATATATATACTTTAGTGTGTATATATATATATATATAAAAATATATTATATAACCAATTGCTTGGTTGTTTCCTTCCCTTGTGTGGTTAAATTAAAAAAAGGAATTTCAGGAAAAGGAGAACAAAATCCTCAGCTGTGCCCTGAGCTGTGTCCCATAAAACTGATGGACACTTCCCAGTTTATTTGCCATCCTTGGAAGACTGTCAGGTTTATTTCTCATGGCCTTGGTGTTCCTGCTCCAAAATCATCCCTTTGTAAAATCCAGACTGCCAGCACAGCTGCGTGCCCCTCTGGATGTGGGAACCCTGCTGGGGGATGTGGGATCCCCTTTGAGGGTGTGGGATCCCCTCTGGAGGATTTGGGATCCCTTTTGAGGATGTGGGATCCCCTCTGAGGATGTGGGATCCCCTTTTGGGGGTGTGGGATCCCCTTTGAGGGTGTGGAATCCCCTCTGGAGGATTTGGGATCCCTTTTGAGGATGTGGGATCCCCTTTGAGGGTGTGGAATCCCCTCTGGAGGATTTGGGATCCCTTTTGAGGATTTGGGATCCCCTCTGAGGATGTGGGATCCCCTTTTGGGGGTGTGGGATCCCCTTTTGAGGATTTGGGATCCCCTCTGGAGGATTTGGGATCCCTTTTGAGGATTTGGGATCCCCTTTGAGGATGTGGGATCCCTTTGAGGATTTGGGATCCCCTCTGGAGGATTTGGGATCCCTTTTGAGGATGTGGGATCCCCTTTGAGGATGTGGGATCCCTTTTGAGGATTTGGGATCCCCTTTGAGGATGTGGGATCCCTTTTGAGGATTTGGGATCCCCTTTGAGGATGTGGATCCCACTGTGCTGCCCTGCTGAGGACAAGGAGGAATCTGCACTTTTTCCTGGCAATGGCTGCAGTCCATCCTCCTGCCCTTCCCCTTAAAGGCCGGCACTAATCACGGTCGTTAATGAGCAATCAAGCTGCTCTCCAGGGTGGGTTGGACTCGTGGATTCTGTGTCTCTCCCAGGGAATCAGGAAAATTCCCAGGGAGTCCCTGGTGATGAAAGAACTCCCCCAAAATCACTCATCCCCCCCACGTTGTGAGGGTGATTGCACTCCCAAGGGATTGTTATCCAGATTTATCTTTCCTTTCCTTTCCTTTCCTTTCCTTTCCTTTCCTTTCCTTTCCTTTCCTTTCCTTTCCTTTCCTTTCCTTTCCTTTCCTTTCCTTTCCTTTCCTTTCCTTTCCTTTCCTTTCCTTTCCTTTCCTTTCCTTTCCTTTCCTTTCCTTTCCTTTCCTTTCCTTTCCTTTCCTTTCCTTTCCTTTCCTTTCCTTTCCTTTCCTTTCCTTTCCTTTCCTTTCCTTTCCTTTCCTTTCCCTTTTTGTTTATCCTTCTGCATTTCCACTGGACTTGGTTTCCAAGGAAAAAGAACCATCAAATCCAGGGAAGGGTCTGAAACTCTGACTTTGGAGAAGACAGCAGCAGCTCCTGCTTCTGATTTTCTTCCCATTTCTGCATTTGTTAGCCAAAGGTGGAGTCACTCACGAGCTGCTGAGACTTTTAAAGCTCTGTGTGTTCACCAGAGGAGATTGGAGACGGGGAAAAAAGGGAGCTGAGTCCCACAGGCAGATTTAGGAAGGTGTGAACACAAATTTAACAACTGCTGCTGCTTCCCAAAGGCTCCTGGCTGCTGTGGGGCTCAGCTCTCAAAACAAACAAACAAACAAAAAAACCAAAAAACAAAAAAAAAAAAAAAAAAACAAAAAAACCAAAAACAAAAAACAAAAACAAAAAAACCCTAGCTGAGCTCTCATCCTGCCCCAGCTGTGCTGCTTGCAGGGGGAACCTGTGGCCAGGAGCTGTGTGTGCCCCAAAGCCCAGCTCAGGCAGGTGTTATAAATGAGAAACAAAAGTCTCGATATTCAGCAAAATTCCGATTGCTTTATTTGATATAGACAGAGCAGGCAGCGCTGGGGATACATGGGGGTCACAGCCCACTCCATGCTCCACTGAACTTTGGTTTGCAGCTCCCTTTATAGCTTGGTTTCTTTGTAGTCATCAATAATTGTTAATTTTTGTTGTGATAATTCTGCCAGGTAAGCAGTGGTGGTCTGTGGGATTGTCTCTAGACAATTTGTCAGTCCCACAGATAAGCTCTGCCCTTGGTAGATAAGGAATGGCAGAAGTCAGGAGCTCTGGTCTCAGGGATAGGCTGCAGGTGATCACACAAAGGCAGGAAATCTGATTTTGCAGAATCTGTTGGGCTGTGTGAAAGCCTTGCTTTGCAAACTGTTAGTAAAACAGAATGAATTAATCATGTATTTTCCTTTCTTCAGTGTCACGCTTCATTTCAGACCTAAGCATTCTGCATTATCCAACCCCAATACTTGTATGATTAACACGAAACCTTTTATCAATGATCACACGTGCCAAGGGCTGCCCCTGCTTTGTGCTGCTCCCGGAGGGGTTCGGCAGGGAAGGGGTGGAACTGCCGGGATGCAAACACCCCTGCCCGGCTGGCAGAACAGGAACGGGCTGCAAGGGGCTGGGGCAGCCCGATGGGAGCCCCGATAGGGAGCCGGCCTCGCCCACTGCCTCTTCCCTCTCCCCGGCCACTTTCTGGGCCCATCCTTTCTCCAGAAGGTGAAGCAGGACGAGCAGGGCTGGAGGTGTGACAGGGACAGGGACAGGGACAGGGACAGGGACAGGGACAGGGACAGGGACAGCCCTTCCCAGGGCAGGGGCAGCTCCTGGGGCTGGGCAGGGAAAAGACTGGGATTCACTGATCCTGATGGTTCATTCCCAGCTCAGGGAATTCCTGGGGTCTGGGAAGGGAAAAGAGCTGGGTAATCCTGATGGTTCCTTCCTAACTCAGGGAATTCCTGGGGTCTGGGAAGGGAAAAGAGCTGGATAATCCTGATAGTTCCTTCCTAACTCAGGGAATTCCTGGGGTTTGGGCAGGGAAAAGAGAGGGATTCACTGATCCTGATGGTTCATTCCCAGCTCAGGCAATTCCTGGGGTCTGGGCAGGGAAAAGAGTGGGATTCACTGATCCTGGTGGTTCATTCTTCACCCTGAGAATTCCTGGGGTTTGGGAAAAAGAGTGGGATACTGACTCTGATGGGTCCTTTGACTCAGTTAATTCCTGGGGTCTGGGCAGGGAAAAGAGCTGGATAATCCTGATGGTTCATTCTCAGCTCAGGAAATTCCAGGGGTCTGGGAAGGGAAAAGAGTGGGATTCACTGATCCTGGTGGTTCATTCTTCACTCTCAGAATTTCTGGAGTCTGGGCAGGGAAAAGAGAGGGATTCACTGATCCTGATAGTTCATTCTCCACTCAGTGAATTCCTGGGGTCTGGGCAGGGAAAAGAGCTGGATAATAGTGATGGTTCCTTCCTAACTCAGGGAATTCCTGGGGTCTGGGCAGGGAAAAAAATGGGATTCACTGATCCTGATGGTTCCTTTGACTCAGGGAATTCCTGGGGTTTGGGCAGGGAAAACAGTGGGATTCGCTGATCCTGGTGGTTCCTTTGACTCAGGGAATTCGGGATTCACTGATCCTGATGGCTCCTTCCCAGCTCAGGCAATTCCACGGTTCTGTGATTCCTCTGGCGCACCCAAACACATCCAGGATGCCCCTGGATATTCCTGACAGCCCCCGACTCTCAGAACAACCCCAATTTCTGCTCATTAATGACCGATAACCCCAGAACCCCTTCCCCGGTTATCCCCTCACTGCTGCCACCCCCGAATGTCGCTCTGTGCCCAACCAAGGGACACTGGTGTGGCTTTTGTCCCCTCCCAGGTGCCGGTATCCTGTCCCCGCCTGCGGCCCCTCCCTGCCGTGATTATCCCCGGCCCCTCCTCCGCTCCGCTCCTTAAATAGTTAAAAATCCTGGAGCAGCGCAGGGACAGAGCGGGGACAGAGCCGAGCGCCGCGCAGGTAAAAAAATCCGGCGTGCAGCCTTTGGTTTGCTTAATTAACAAATTAATTAAGCTGCTGCTCTCATTGGTAATTCCCATTTTTCATTAGTTTGGATGCATTTGGTTTTTTGTTTGTTTGTTTGTTTGTTTCCCTGAAAATCAGCTGCGTTTAACTCTCTTGTTGTTAGGAATGTTTTTTAAAAATTAGGTAAATGTGGTGCTAGGTATACACAGGCATTAGGTGTGTGTGTATATATATATATATATTTATTTATTTATTTATATATGCATATGTATGTATTTAAATATATATATTATTATGTACATATAAATATGAATAAAATATTAAAAAATAAAAATAAAAAATTAAATATCTAAAAAATATATTAAATATATAAAATATAAAAATATATAAATACATTAAAAATATATTAAATATATAATAAATAAAAATAAAATATATATAATGTATTATATATATATATAATATATAAAAATATAATATAAAAAAATATAGCAAATTATCTATATTTTAATATATACTATAAAGTAAATATATATTATATATAATTTATACGTAGTATAAATTATAATTTGTATATAGTTTATGTAGGTTTATATTATATGCAAATATGTAATATATTTATATATATAGAATATATACATATGGGATGTATATATAATATGTATATAATAGAAATGATAATTTATATAATTTATAAATATACAATATTATATATTAAAATTATAATATATATAAATATATAAATATATAATAATTTTATATATAAATATATACATATGGGATGTGTATATATATAATTTGTATATAATAGAAACTCTGATTTATATCTCATATATATAAAATATATAATGTATTTATATATTTTTATAGATAGATATTACTATTATATATTTTATATATAAGAATGTATACATATGGGATGTATATATAATTTGTGTATAATAGAAATTATAATTTATATATAATATATAAAAAGATATTCTACATTTATATATTTTTATATATATTATATATTTTTTATATAAGAATGTATACATATGGGATGTATATATAATTTGTGTATAATAGAAATTATAATTTATATATAATATATAAAAAGATATTCTAAATTTATATATTTTTATATATATTATATATATTTTTATATAAGAATGCATACATATGGGATGTGTGTATATATAATTTATAAATAACAGAAATTATGATTTATATATAATATATATAATATAAAATAAATACATATGGGATGTGTGTATATATATATAAAATATATTATATATATTTATATATAAGAATGCATACATATGGGATGTGTGTATATATAATTTATAAATAACAGAAATTATGATTTATATATAATATATATTATATAAAATAAATACATATGGGATGTGTGTATATATATATATGTATAATCGGGACTTGCAGCTCTGGTTTTGTATTTTAAGGGTGTTCAGGAGAAATTTATGCAAATCTCCACGTGTGCAGGGATTTTATTTCTTTTTGATTTATTTCTGAGCAGGAGATGGTGCTCAGGGAACGGGCTGGGTAGGAAGGGACACTCCTTCCCTGGGACACTTCCAGGGATCTCAGCTTTTCTGGGAATTCCATCCCAGCGCAGGATTTCTCCCTCCTGGCTAATCCAGCCCTGCTGAGCTGTGTTTGTGTGAGCCACACCTCTGTACACACACACACACAAAAAAAAAAAAAAAAAAGGTCACAGCAATCCTCAGGCTGTGCAAAAGCAGCAGAGAGGGGATGGGGAAGGGGCTGAGCCCAACCTTGGAAAGAGAAAAAAAAAAAAAAAAAAGAAAAAAAAAGGTGAAAACCGAAAAAAAAAGGCAAAAACCAAAAAAAAAAAAAAAAAAAAAAAAAAAAAAAAAAAAAAAAAAAACCAAAGCTGATTTCTCATCTTTAATTAATACAACAATGGGGAAATTGGGCTGATGGGACATCCCAGTATCTCCATGTTGCCCTAAAATACCCCCCAGTCCCTTCCACGGAGCTCCACGCTGATCTGGAGACTTTTCCCACCCTGATTTCTGTCATTCCCAGCTCTTCCAGCGCTGCCTGGGAGTTGCACATGGATAAATAATCTGATTTATTTATCCCAGACCTGTTTACACCTTCCTGGGCTTGCCCAAGAGCAGCCACAAATCCTTCCTGAGTTGTCTCTAATGGCAGATCCTACCCTAAACCTCTTTTCTTTTTGCTTCTTTGGGGGTGAAAATTCAGCTTCTGCCATGCAGTGGCTGCAGGAATTGTCCCTGGTGGAGGTGACAGCCCCACTGGTCCCTGGTGGCACTTCCCTCTCATTGTTTTTGGGAATTGCTCCCTCTCCTCTTGTTCTCCTCTGCTGTTTGGAATGGGAGGGAAAACAGGGAGGAATTTCTCCTCCCAAATCTTTTCTGAATGGAGTCAAATGGGACATGGGTCAGTGATGGCCACACTTGCAGAGATTTTTTTTTTAATATATATTGAGATTTTTTTACTGTATATTGAGATTTTTTTACTGTATATTGAGATTTTTTTAATGTATATTGAGATTTTTTTAAATGTATATTGAGATTTTTTTTAATGTATATTGAGATTATTTAATATATTGAGGGCTTTTTAAATATATTGAGGGGTTTTTAATATTTTGGGGTTTTTTAACACATTGAGGTTTTTTTATATGGGCATTTTAAAATATTGATTTGTAATATATTGGTTTTAAAATATATATTTTAGATTATATATATATCATATATATATTTCATCTATATAAAAATATATATGATTTTAAGATATTTTCATATATTGCCTTTTTTTTATATTGCCTTTTTTTAAAAAATTGACTTCTTTTATATTGCCTTTTTAAAAATATTGATACAGGTGCCTGTCCAACATCTCACTGAGCAGAAGACCCTGTTTTCCTTAGAAAGCAAAATCTGAGAACCTGGAAATCAGAATTCTGGGTGTTATATTCAGTATTAAATGGCTCCCACTGAAAGAGGGCAGGGCTGGATGAGATTTTGGGCAGGAATTGTTCCCTGGGAGGGGCTGGGATGGAATTGCCAGAGCAGCTGTGGCTGCCCCTGGATCCCTGGAATGTTCAGTTCCAGGTTGGACACTGGGGCTGGAGCAATGGGACAGTGGGAGGTGTCCCTGCCATGGCTGGGGTGGAACAAAATTATCTTTAGGGTTCCTTACAAATTATTTCAAATTAATTTTAAGAAGCCAGATTGGGCTGGGGCAGTTTTATAATCCATGGACACTTTACTTGGAATCTGGAAGGAATTTTGCCTTTCTATTTTCCTATAGAGACAAAAAATTCCCATTTAGCTCAAAGCTCCACCTGAGCCTCGTGAATCCACACACCCAGAGCTGCTGGAATTCCTTGGATTCCCCTGGAGCATCCCCAGCTCCTGTGCTGGAAATCTCCCCAGTCCTGGATCCCACAGGCTCAGCTGTGGGGATTTGGGCATTGGGAAGTTCCAGGTGGAGCAGTCAGAGCCCAGAGGATAAACACACCAACAATGAACAGGGAATGGCTGCAGAGAGAGGGAGCCCCAGGAATGGCCACCTGTCCTGGTGTGAAGGACAGGTGTCTGCAAATAAAGGCAGGAGCTTCTCTTTGAAATGGAGAATGGAAACCCCCTCCTTCCAAATTATTATAATTTTGAAATTAAGGGGCTCTCAGGCAAAGAGATGGGAATTAGGAATAACAGTTCTTTCCTAGGAAAATTAAAATAGAAATGCAGGATTACAAAGAACAATCCCAAACCCTGCCAGAGTCAGAATCCAAGCTGACACCCGTCAGTCAGTCAGGGTGTTGGCACAGTCCCATTCCATGGTGGCTGCATCCTCCTGCAGTGGCAGATGTGGCTCAGCTGGAGCAGTGCTCCTGGAGAAGGGGCAGTTTCCTCTGAAGGTGCAGGGATGATGTGGAAAGGTCTGGCTTTCCTCTGGAATGCAGTGGAAAGAAGGTTCCTTGGTGTCCCAAATGTCAGTTTTTCTCTGGGTAGGAAAGGCTTGGCTCCTGCCCTGGCTGGAGCATCTCCCATGGGATGATGGAATTTTATCAGCCATGCCCTGGGACTCACTGGCCATGAACAGGAGATCTCTCCTGGAGGGAGGATGGGCTGTGGCAAAGATAAAGATGATTGCCCCAGCTGGTTTAAAGCTGCCCATGAGCAGATAATGTGTGCCAGGAGATGAGGGGCACTGCCCCACCTGGCTGGGACAGATGGGGACAGAATCCACATTGCTGGGCACATCCTGTACTGCAAACCAAGACACCATCCCTGATGGTCCAGGCCATGCTGGGGGCACCCTGGGGCTCTGGGCTCAGCAGGGAGGAAATGCCACCATTCCCTGACCAGGAGTGCTGCACATGGCCGGAGGGAGGATCAGACAATTCCTGCCAGCAGCACGAGAAAGGGAAGGAATGGCTGGGATGGCCTGACCTGGGGGCCAGGTGCTCTCTTTTCCAAGGATTGTCATCCTGATGTCAGGGAAATTAATCCACAAACATCAGAGGTTCATGTCCAAAAAGGAGACAGAGGAGTCCTTTTGCTTTATTCAAATAAAGGGAGAGGCCATGGGGCATTGCCCTGGGGTTTCTCAGATTTTTGGAAGATGCAGCCTCCCTTTTAATCCTAATTTCCCTCTCTCTTTCCCCATTGGTACTTGAGAGGCACAGACTTCTCAAAATCCTAATGCCTAAGATTCCCCTCTAATGTACAACCCTCCCTTTTAATTTTTAATTCTTATAGAATTCATAATTTCCCCCCATTGCTTCTTTCATCTTTCTTTATCCAATTGCATTTCTCAGCAAACCTACAGTTTGCTTGTAAAGACAAAGATCTTTTTCCATTCATCCATCAGTGGAATCCATCCCATTGTTTCTTTTCTCTCTCAGTGCTGGTTTTATCTCCCAGCAGACCCTCACCTTGTTTGTAAAGACAAATCCCTCATTCCTCTCACAGACATCTCAGGGGACACTGGCAGGAAGATCTACTCTTTAGCCTGTATATTTTTTCTTTTTTTTTTTTCTTTTATTCATTCTCTTATTCACATTAATCTGAAGTTTTAAATGTAAATGCACTGTTTTAAACCCACCTTTTAAAACCCACTTCTAAAATTTTTGAATTCACTTTTTAAACAGGTTCTTGTAGGAAATTTAAGGCTGAGTCAACCCCTCAGCTATTGCAAAGCACCTGAGCTCTGCCTGCAAGAGGTGAGGTTGTTTCCTCATTTTTAAAGACCCTTGATGAGCTACACTGGTTAACCAGCACAGGATTAAAAAAACAAGGAAAAGTGAGACAAGGAATTGTGGAATGGTTTTGTTGGGAGGGACCTTAAATCCCACCCAGAGCCACCCCTGCCATGGCAGGGACACCTCCCACTGTCCCAGGCTGCTTCAGCCCCAGTGTCCAACCTGGAACTGAACATTCCAGGGATCCAGGGGCAGCCACAGCTGCTCTGGCAATTCTGTGCCAGGGCCTCAGTGCCAGGAAAGGGAATGACTTTAAATTAATAAAAAAATTGCATGTTTGGGATGAAACTCCTGGATTTGATTTACAAACCCTCATGGGCAGATTGGCACAAAGCTCGTCTAAGATTATCACATTCTTCTCCAAGAAGGCATTTCAGAGAGCTAAAAATGATCCATGGATTTCTGTCAAAATTGGGAAATTGTTGCTGCCAAAAGCTTATTTTTAGGTGTGGGATTGGGAGATGGAGCAAAAGTTTTTTTCATCTTTAGATTTTTCAGAATGGCAGAATTTTGTGGTTTGCTCAGAGGCAATGCCCAGAGCAGCTGTGGCTGCCCCTGGATCCCTGGAATGTTCAGTTCCAGGTTGGACACTGGGGCTGGAGCAGCCTGGGACAGGGGGAGGTGTCCCCATGGCAGGGCTGGCACTGGGTGACTTTAAGGTCCCTCCAAACCCAAACCATTCTTGGTCCTGTAACAATCCCAGTATTGATTTCCTCTCCTCTTGGTGAGGTTCCTTTTCATCCCATTTCCATTGAGATAATCCCTGGAACTGGCAGTGTTATTCCCAAATTCTGGCTTTGATGCTGCATCACCAGCAGAACAAAACCAGCCTGGAGGAACTGTGTGTGCCCATGAAAATTCCCTTTTTCCACACAGACAGCACAACTCTGGATTCCCTGAATTCCTGCCCTAACTCACCACTGTGGATCTCTGTTTGTCAGATGTGCAGCTGGAGGATGGAGTGATGGAATATCCTGAGCTGGAATAAACCCACCAGGATTATCCAGTCCCAGCCCTGGCCTGCCCAGACCCCCCAAAATCCCAGCCTGGGCATCCCTGGCAGCTCCTGGAGCTGTGGCAGCCTCGGGGCTGTGCCCATTCCCTGGGCAGTGCCCAGCAGCCTCTGGGGGAACAACCTTGCCCTAAAATCCATCCCAAATTCCCCTGGCAGGATCCTGTCCCAGGGTGCAGAGATGGGAGCTGCAGCTCAGGTGAGCTCTGACCTCAGCTGAACATTCCAGTTGCAGGAACCCACAGAGCAGAGGACAAGGAATGATGTGAAGGCTCTGGGCTCAGCTAATCCATTCTTTTCCTCTTTTTTTTTTTTATTTTAGATTTGGCCTCTGGACTGGAAGCTGCAATGGCTTTGAGCAACCACACCAACAGCAGCTCAGTGCTGCCCAATCTACTCCACATGTCTGTGGAACAGAAAAAAGCCCTGAGGTTCAACAACTACAGCAACCCTGCCCTGGAGCTGCAGGAGGAGATCATGGCCTCCTTTTACATCCTCATCATCGTCGGCTTCTTCGGCTTCCTCCTCTTCGTCATGATGCTCAGCAATATTGTTTCCAGCAAGCCTGAGAACTACATGGATTACCTGTACTCAGGCAAGCTGAGCCCTGCCCGGGGCCAGGTGGAGCTGCCAGGACCTGAGAGCAAGGACAGCAAGGACAGCAAGGACAGCAAGGACAGCAAGGACACCTTCATCATCATCAACAGCACTGCCCTGCTGGAGCTGCGGCAGCAGGACGGCAAAAACCACCCTGGGGCTGAGGGGCTGAGCACAGGCTCAGTCCTCAGGGATGTGTGAAAATGTTTCTTTTTTTTTCATTTTCCAACTGTTCAGCCCACCCAGGGGTAATTGTCCAGCTGTGCCAGGACATTCTGTGCCTCTCGTGCAGCTGTGAAGGCTCTGGGGTGAGAGCTGAGTTCTTGCAGGGTGGGAGGCTGGAGGTGAATTCCCTGCTGGGCTGCTCCTGTCGTGTTTTCATGGCTTGGCTCTCAGGAGGAGGGATCACCCTTCCTTTGCTGTTGCTTCCAGCTGGGACAACACTTCCTGGTATTCTTTATTCCCTAATTTTTTTTGGGAGGTCAGAGCTGCCAGTGTGACTGTGCCAGCAGGAGCAGCCACTGCAGCCTCCGTGTCCAGCCCCCATGATGGGAAAGGGTGGATGAACGGTGTCCAGCCATCCCACAGGGATTATTTCAAGGATCTGGAGGCCCATGCTGGACTGGGACTTGTTTTGGACAGTGGTCTTGCATTTTTCAGCAGTTCTTCCACACTTGGCTGCCCTAAACCAGGAAAATGAGGAGAGCCAGGACATCCCTTGGGGTTATTGCAGTTTTGGGGTGTTGCAGTTTTGGTGTTATTGCAGTTTTGGGGTGTTGCAGTTTGGGGGTGTTGCAGTTTGGGGTGTTGCAGTTTTGGGGTTGTTGCAGTTTTGGGGTGTTGCAGTTTTGGGGTGTTGCAGTTTTGGGGTTATTGCAGTTTTGGGGGTGTTGCAGTTTTGGGGTGTTGCAGTTTGGGGTGTTGCAGTTTGGGGTTATTGCAGTTTTGGGGTGTTGCAGTTTTGGGGTTATTGCAGTTTTGGGGTGTTGCAGTTTGGGGTGTTGCAGTTTGGGGGTGTTGCAGTTTTGGGGTGTTGCAGTTTTGGGGTGTTGCAGTTTTGGGGTGTTGCAGTTTGGGGTTATTGCAGTTTGGGGTTATTGCAGTTTTGGGGTGTTGCAGTTTGGGGGTGTTGCAGTTTGGGGTGTTGCAGTTTGGGGTGTTGCAGTTTTGGGGGCAGTTTTGGGTGTTGCAGTTTGGGGTGTTGCAGTTTGGGGTTATTGCAGTTTTGGGGTGTTGCAGTTTTGGTGTTATTGCAGTTTTGGGGTGTTGCAGTTTTGGGGTGTTGCAGTTTTGGGGTGTTGCAGTTTTGGGGGTGTTGCAGTTTGGGGTGATTGCAGTTCTGGGGTGTTGCAGTTTTGGAGTTATTGCAGTTTTGGGTGTTGCAGTTTTGGGTGTTGCAGTTTGGGGTGTTGCAGTTTTGGGGTGTTGCAGTTTGGGGGTGTTGCAGTTTGGGGTTATTGCAGTTTTGGTGTTATTGCAGTTTTGGGTGTTGCAGTTTGGGGTGTTGCAGTTTGGGGGGTGTTGCAGTTTTGGGGTGTTGCAGTTTTGGGGTGTTGCAGTTTTGGGGTGTTGCAGTTTGGGGTGTTGCAGTTTTGGGGTTATTGCAGTTTTGGTGTGTTGCAGTTTGGGGTGTTGCAGTTTGGGGTTATTGCAGTTTTGGGGTGTTGCAGTTTTGGGGTGTTGCAGTTTTGGGGTGTTGCAGTTTTGGGGTGTTGCAGTTTTGGGGTTATTGCTGTTTGGGGTTGTTGCAGTTTTGGGGTGTTGCAGTTTTGGTGTGTTGCAGTTTGGGGTGTTGCAGTTTGGGGTTATTGCAGTTTTGGGGTTATTGCAGTTTTGGGGTGTTGCAGTTTGGGGTGTTGCAGTTTGGGGTGTTGCAGTTTTGGGGTGTTGCAGTTTGGGGTGTCTTCTGCATGTCCCCACAGGGCTCAGGAGGGCTCAGCCTGTGCCCTGCACACTCCTGGAATGCAGGATGGGAGATGTGGAGAGGCAAACGCTGCCTGAGGGCTCCAGCTCGCTAATCTTGGTCCAAGAATTCATTGGCAAAAGCTCTGGAATCTGCAAATCCAAATGGCTGGAGAGCAGTGGGGCAGATACTGTGAGAACCTTGAGGCATTTGGTTACAGGAGTAAAAATCCTATGAAATCCTATAAAATTGTCAGTCTGAATGTTGGGGGTTCCTCTCAGCCTCCTTTATGGTCCTTTGTGTGTTTGCTCGTTGTTCCTGACAGGAAAAGAATTCCAAACAATTTTATAGGAAGCATTAATTCCCAATTCTCCTTCCACAGGTTTTTACTGTCTGGAACTTCACATTTTGCTACTGTGATGTTTTTCTCTCCCTGTTTTGCCTGTATCTTTTTCTACCATGATAAACTGTTGCTATTATGGGATTTTGCCACTGTTTGGGCCAATCCAGCTGCCTGGAATTGATTTATTCCATGTGGGCCACATCCTTAAAGGGACTTTTCAGAGCCTGATCTCCTCAGAACTGTTCCAAGGCTGCTACTTCCAGCTGATATCCGAGCTGAAATCCAAACCACTCTCTTGGCTTTCCACACTTGTCTTTGGAATTCCAGAGTTTCAGCTTTCCAGCACAGACCTCTCCTTTTTTGGACAGGTGCATTTTCCCAGCCCCTGGCTCCAGCAGAGGCCAATTAGGGATTGGAGTTGGTTTTGGATCCTGTTCCTGTGGCTTCCCTGTGGTGTGGGCTCTGTTGGAGCCTGGATTTGCAATCCCAGCTCCTGGCAGCCACATTCCCATTGCTGCTGGAAAATGGGAGATGTTTAAAGGCAGGAACAACATTTGCAGCTTCCAGGTTTGTTCCTTCTCCCCAGTGGGGCTGTTTTTCAGAAGGGGACAGGTGGCACCATCCAAAATTGGATCCAATTTCTGCTGTGATCCAATTTCCTCACCAAGAGGAGATTCCAGTCTCACTTCCAGCAGCTCTGAGAATTCCTGCTCTGCACACCCAGCTCCTCCCTTTTTCCATGCAACAGCATTGGGAAGCACAGTTGGAGGTGTCTCATTCCTTGGAATGATCCAGGTTTGGAGGTGCCTCATTCCATGGAATGATCCAGGTTTGGAGGTGCCTCATTCCATGGAATGATCCAGGTTTGGAGGTGCCTCATTCCTTGGAATGATCCAGGTTTGGAGGTGCCTCATTCCATGGAATGATCCAGGTTTGGAGGTGCCTCATTCCATGCTCAGATCCAGGTTTGGAGGTGTCTCATTCATTCCAGGTTTGGGTGCCTCATTCCAGGTGATTTTGGAGGTGCCTCATTCCATGATTCCAGGTTTGGAGTGCTTCATTCCATGGAATGATTGGAGGTGTCTCATTCCATGCTCAGATCCAGGTTTGGAGGTGCCTCATTCCATGCTCAGATCCAGGTTTGGAGGTGCCTCATTCCATGGAATGATCCAGGTTTGGATGTGCTTCATTCCATGGAATGATCCAGGTTTGCAGGTGCCTCATTCCATGGAGTGATCCAGGTTTGGATGTGCTTCATTCCATGGAGTGATCCAGGTTTGGAGGTGCCTCATTCCATGGAATGATCCAGGTTTGGAGGTGTCTCATTCCATGGAGTGATCCAGGTTTGGAGGTGCCTCATTCCATGCTCATGATCCAGGTTTGGATGTGCCTCATTCCATGGAATGATCCAGGTTTGGAGGTGCCTCATTCCTTGGAATGATCCAGGTTTGGAGGTGCCTCATTCCATGGAATGATCCAGGTCTGGAGGTGCCTCATTCCATGGAATGATCCAGGTTTGGAGGTGCCTCATTCCATGGAATGATCCAGGTTTGGAGGTGCCTCATTCCATGGAATGATCCAGGTTTGGATGTGCCTCATTCCATGCTCAGATCCAGGTTTGGAGGTGCCTCATTCCATGGAATGATCCAGGTTTGGAGGTGCCTCATTCCATGGAATGATCCAGGTTTGGAGGTGCCTCATTCCTTGGAATGATCCAGGTTTGGAGGTGCCTCATTCCATGGAATGATCCAGGTTTGGAGGTGCCTCATTCCATGCTCAGATCCAGGTTTGGAGGTGCCTCATTCCTTGGAATGATCCAGGTTTGGAGGTGCCTCATTCCATGGAATGATCCAGGTTTGGATGTGCCTCATTCCATGGAGTGATCCAGGTTTGGAGGTGCCTCATTCCATGGAATGATCCAGGTTTGGAGGTGCCTCATTCCATGGAGTGATCCAGGTTTGGAGGTGTCTCATTCCATGGAGTGATCCAGGTTTGGAGGTGCCTCATTCCATGGAATGATCCAGGTTTGGAGGTGCCTCATTCCATGGAATGATCCAGGTTTGGAGGTGTCTCATTCCATGGAATGATCCAGGTTTGGAGGTGCCTCATTCCATGGAATGATCCAGGTTTGGAGGTGCCTCATTCCATGCTCAGATCCAGGTTTGGAGGTGCCTCATTCCATGGAGTGATCCAGGTTTGGAGGTGCCTCATTCCATGGAATGATCCAGGTTTGGAGGTGCCTCATTCCATGCTCAGATCCAGGTTTGGAGGTGTCTCATTCCATGGAATGATCCAGGTTTGGAGGTGCCTCATTCCATGCTCTGATCCAGGTTTGGAGGTGCCTCATTCCATGGAGTGATCCTGGTTTGGAGGTGCCTCATTCCATGCTCAGATCCAGGTTTGGAGGTGCCTCATTCCATGCTCAGATCCAGGTTTGGAGGTGCCTCATTCCATGCTCAGATCCAGGTTTCAGCTTCCATCACCCACTCCGAATTTTGGGCAGGGTTTCACCTCCTGCACCAGTGGCTGCTGTGCCAAGAATTGCCAGGCTGGGAGTTGAATTCCACAGGGAAGGGCAACCTGATCTTCCCAAGCCAAATTCCTGCTGAGGGGTGGCAGAACTGTGCTGTTCCCTTGGGATTGAGCCCATTCCTGCCCACCAGCTCCTGCAGGTGCCTGAGCTGAGTCCTTCCCTCTGCACTGGGGGCTCCACACCCCAAAAAGAGAGGCAAAAATTAAATTCTGACCACTCAGGCTCTGGTGGCTTTGTCCCCTTCCCAAGCACTCTGTCCCAGCCCCTTGCAGCTTCTCCTCCTGGCTTTTCCCTCCTCACCCCAGGGAGATGCATCTGTGCCTGCAGCCCTGCCAAAAGCTCCAACTGCTACAGAAACCCTCATCCTGCAGAGTCCAGGCAAGGAGGGCTCAGTATTTCCACCTGCAAGAGTGGCTGGGATGAGGGGAGTGTGATAAACTCAGCCTTGGCTGAGAATTCCTAAAGCTGAACCCCAAACTCCATCAGGTTTCACAAAGTCTCTCCCTGGTTTAGCAGGAAAGCACCAGCTCTTGTACAGACTCTGTTCTGAGGAGTATAAGGCTCTTAATTTAATTATTATCTTAATTTATTTTCTGAATTTCCCACCTTTTTCTGTTTCCATCCTGAGGCCATCTTTGATTTGGGCAAGTTTTCCTCTCTTGGTTCCAGCAGAGCTAAAATTACTCACTTTTGGAAAGTATTTTTGACAGCAAAAATATGACTTTGGTGTGGGGCTTCAGCTCATGCTCAGGAATTCATCAGCCAGAAGGAGGGAGAAGAAATTTTTTAAACTGGTATTGGTCAGAAAAAGAATCCTAATCTTTGTCACTTTGTGTAAGACTGGGAGAGAACCAAATTCCCTGTGGAGAGTTGGTTTTGGGAAAAAAATAAACCTACAAAACATTTAATTTAGATAAAAATAAAATCTTAAATTTCAAACTTAATTTTAGCTGTAATATAATACAGTAGTAAAAAAAAAATCCTACTGTCACTGTTTATTTCATTATGTTCTGTATTTCATGATGTTTTTAGTTGGCATTTTAAAATAAAGGGTTTGTAATGATTTTTTTAGCTTGAATGGTGACTGGGAAGGTAATGACATAATGACCTGAACTGGGTAATTAGGATGTAAGTGATAATTGCCATCCTAATTGCTCCAGGAACAGGGATTTGTTCAGGGGTGAGTGGTGATTTTGGTGCTTGGGTTGGTTTTTACAGGACTGGGAGAGGAGAATCCCCTGCCCAGTGATTTCCAGAGGACAGGATGGAATCTCCTGAGCTGGAATAATCCCCCAGGGATCCCCCAGACCCCCCAAAATCCCAGCCTGGCATCCCTGGCAGTGCTGCCCAAATGAACCCCAGGACATTTCTGGATGCTCCCACAGCTCTTCCCTCCCTGCTTCCCTCCTGCTGTCCCTCACAACCAGGAGGGACAAAAGTGACAGAAGTGACAAAAGTGACAAAAGTGACAGAGCCTTTTTGTGCCTGTCTCAAGAGCAATTCTGTGACTGGTGCAGTGTCAGGTTTTGCCCTTTTCTGACCCAGAGATGGGGCAACTCTGGAGAGGTGTTTTAAAAAACTTTTCAGTCTCATATGAAGGGTGAGACAATACAGATGTTATAATTTATGTTATCACAATCACAAGCCAATTATTTCCTAATTACAACTCATTATAAGCATTTCTTGGCCTATCAGCTTTTGTCACATCACGCTGTAAAATGACATCTAAAATCACCCCTTTGGATTCTATTTCAATGCATATTTCACAGTTCTGTTTCTCCAAAGTATCCAGTTTGATTTTCAAGGCCATCCTTTGGAACTTTTTTCTTGGCTCCATTTCTCTCTCAACAATATCTGTCCTATTCCATGGCATTTCCAAGTCAGCATTTCTTATCTCCAAATTTGCTTGCAGATGTGTGACCCTTCTGCCAGGCCCTAAAAAACTCTCTACAAATCCATTTCCCACAGTGCAGGATGAAATAAATAAATTAAACAATTAAACAAGGAAACAACCAGGTCAGGGAGGGATCCTGCCCAGCCCTGGGAGGTGGCACCAGATGTCCCAGCCTGACCCATCCTGTGATTCTGTCAAACACCACCTTCAAATCAGGGAACAGAGAATTAGCATTTGCACTTCCAGTGGGTGCCAAGGGCCCCAAAAGAATTAGGGGATAATTCCCTCCAGGATTTTCTTCTTACACTTTACATTCTGTTCTTGAATAGTGAGGGCCATGAATGGCTTTTCTGGGGGACCTCAGGCCATCATCAGGTCTTCAAATATGCTCTTTGCAAGATAATAATTCCAGCAGGATTATCCCTGCCAGATTCTGCTCCTGGTATCCTTTATTAAGGATAAAAGCACATATTAAATTAAAAGAACACTAGTAAAAGAGAGAGTTTGAAATCCAAATGTTTCATTTCAGGTATATCCCGTGGCCAAGTGCATCTGTGCTCTGCTTGGATCAGGGATAGAGAATTGACACCAAAATGGGCCAAAAATCCAATTTCACCACCCTTGTGACAAATTCCTGGTATGGGAGTCATGAGACTTGGCCTTGGATGTAAATTTCCCAAATTTCAACAAAGAGAGAGCTGGAAAATGAATTCCATAAGTCCTTGGACTCCATGGGGGGATCTGCTCCTGAGCAGGGAATTAAATAAGGCTGAAGAATTCCAAGTGACTTTAATTAGTAAAATTCCATGATTTCCCACGCTGAGTGATGCAAAGGGGTATTTTCTAACAGTTTTTCCAAGTTCATTGAACATTTTCTTCCTGGTTTTCTTTTTTGGAACTGGCTGCCAATTTCCATTGTGGTGTTCATTACTGTTCCTTGTGGATTTCTGAAAGAATCAAGACCATAAAAACACAAAAGACAGAAGATATGATTCACTAGAGACAAACCTGTGCTGTGTTCCCCCTGTTTGTGGAAATCATTGAAATGGGAATTTTTGTGGCAGAGAGATCTAAACCAAGGAATCTGCCTTCAGGAGAATCCACAGATTTAATTCTCCAGAGCTGAGATGTGAATAGGAAAAGAAAAATCACCAGCTTTTCTCAACTTCAGATTCCTCAGCAAAAACATCTGCTGGTTTTTGACCATCAGGGAGTAGCAGGGGATGGGAAATGGAGGAAAGAGGAGGGAAGGGAAAGGGAGAGACTGGAGAGGGGCAGGAATGGTTTTACTGTCCTGGTATCCTAACCCTGCACAGAATCCCACAGTGTCTTGAAGCAGCAATTGCTCCACTAAACATCCCAGAAGAACCAAGGTGGGATCACCCCAAGCCCTGTCCCCAAGGGCCACATCCAGCCTGTCCTGAACACTCCCCCAGGCAGTGACTGCAAACCTCCCTGGGCAGCTCATCCCAATTCTGACCCCTCTGCCAGGGAAATTTTCTTTCCCAATCTCCACCCTGAGCCTGCCCTGGTGCAATTTGAGGCCATTTCCTCTCCTCCTTTCCCTGCCCCTCCTGGCAGGGAGTTGTGCAGAGCCACAAGGTCCCCCCTGAGCTTTAATTTAAGCTTTAACATTTGCACCAATTCTGACAGCCCTTTGTTTCCCTATTCCACATTTAAGTCATCAGTGTCAGCCTGCAAAATGCAAGGCAGGAATTGCACAGGGAGCAGCTCCTGTCCTATTAAAAATCTCCTCTTCCTGCTGGATTGGGATGGTGGTGGCTCCAATTTTGCTCCCCATGCATGAGCAGGTCCCTTCCTGAATGACCCTCAACAAATCAGTCCAGAATTTGGTCTGGAAATAAATTCTGTGGGAGATTTGACCATTCCTGTGACTGCAAACCTCCCTGGGCAGCTCATCCCAATCCTGACCCCTCTGCCAGGGAAATTTTCTTTCCCAATCTCCCCCCTGAGCCTGCCCTGGTGCAATTTGAGGCCATTTCCTCTCCTCCTTTCCCTGCCCCTCCTGGCAGGGAGTTGTGCAGAGCCACAAGGTCCCCCCTGAGCCTCCTTTTCTCCAGGCTGAGCCCCTTCCCAGCTGTGCTGATGGACTGGGAGCTGTGGGAGCAGGTGAGGAAGGGATGGTGGCAGTGCCTCTGTCCCCCAGGCACAGCAGGGATTGCACAGCCCTGGGCTGCTCTTGGGACACAGCTCTGCTCACCCATGGCCCAGTCCCTGCCCTGCCCTGCCCTGCCCTGCTGACACCTCTGGGGACAAGGAGCAGCTCAGCCAGGCCAGCCCTGGGGTCACAGCAAGGAGAACAAGCCCAGAGCTGAAGGGCTCCCAGTCCAGACCCTGCTGCCTCCCTGGGATTTGGGTCTGGGCAGAGTCCATGGGGCCAGGAATGGGATCAGATCCTAAAACTCATCTTGTTCCATCCCCCTCCCACTGTCCCAGGCTGCTCCAGCCCCAGTGTCACACCTGGAACTGAACATTCCAGGGGCAGCCACAGCTTTTTGGGAATTTCATTCCAGGACCTCCCCACCCTCTCAGGGAACAATTCCTAATTCCCAAAATCCCATCCAGCCCTGCCCTCTGGCACTGGGAGCCATTCCCTGTGTCCTGTCCCTCCATTCCCTCTGTCCTGTCCCTCCATTCCCTGTGTCCTGCCCCTCCATCCCTGTGTCCTGTCCCTCCATTCCCTGTGTCCTGTCCCTCCATTCCCTGTCCCCATTCCCTCCCCATCTCTCCTGGAGCCCCTTTAGGTCCTGGAAGGCTCTAAAATCTCTCCAGAACCTTCTCTCCTCCTGGTTGGACAACTCCAAGAAGTTTCCCAAGGAAGCAATTTGTGTCACAGAATTGTTTTTCCTGGTTTTTATTCTTTGGGAATATGAGGGGGAAGCCCTCATGAAGGATTTCATGGAAACAAGCATTAGGAAAGAGGAAGTTTTTGCTGCCAATTTCCCATAAAGAAAAAAAAAAAAATAAAAAAGGGAAAAAGAGAACAATCCTCTTTTCCTGGAAAAGACTGGGAAAATTTTGTCAAATCCCTTCCTATTTCCCTCTGGGAGATTGAGGCCTGGCAAAACTTTTCTCCCCAATCCCTTTTAATGAGCATGGAAACCTGTGGGCAGGAAAAAGAGCTGAGTCTGAAATCCAAGGAACTTTGGGATTTGACAGAAACCCCCCCAGGACGAGCCCTTGCCTTTGCTCCAGTCCCCCTTTGCTGCTGGGGAGGATAATTACAGCCCATGTTTCCCACAAAACCCTGTAACCCTTCGTGGGGATGAAAAATATTGTGGCTCATGCAGCTGTGACTCAACTGGTAATTTGGGATGACAAGCAATTCCTTGAACATCTGACTCAAGCTAATGGGAGGATGTTACCCAACAGCAGCACCTTAGTCAAGAGCCCTTGAAACAACATCCCAGCTCCTCAGCAGGGGTTGAAATCCCAATTATTTTATTGGGTTTGCCAGCAGGAGCCCTTGGAGGGAGGCTCAGGGCACTTGAACATTGCAGGAGAGCAAAGCCAAGCTCTGGTCCCACTCAGGAATTTCTGTGTGGGGAGGGATTTTCTCTAAAATGTGGGGAAAAAAATAATTAAAGGATCTTTGCATAAGGACAAGAGGCAGAGTAAGATGCAAATGCTGTCACAGATGTCCCTCTGCTCGAGCTGGAATGCAAATCACTTGAATTTCCATCATGTCTCATTGACTAATGACTCCTAAGTGCTTTTCCAAGCCTCATCTTCATGGGAAAGAAACCCACAAACATTTATTTTCCCTCCAGCTCTTGGAGCAGGTCTGTAATGGGTGACCCAACACATTTTTAGACAGGAACATTTTTTCCCCATTTTCAAGTCCTCAGTCCTGAGAGCTTTTCTGCAAAAGCACTTGGGGCCATGATTTAGGGGTGATTATGGTGGGGCTGGATGATCCTGGGAGGCCTCTCCCAAGCTGGAGGATTTGGGATTTGGGGATAAAAGCTTTTCTGGGTGAGCAGGCCAAGTGGAGCCCACTGAGAAGTGGGAGAAGGGTGGCCAGGAATGGAAAACCAGGAGCCATCACTCAAAGCTCTGTGCCTGTGAACTTATCCCTTGGAATTTCTTCCTGCAGGGCTCAGGTGGGACAGGAGGAGGGATGGGAGGAGGAGGGAGCACACAAATGATTGTCTGGGTGAGAAAAGCAGAAGAGCAGAGCTGGTTTAGAGCCCAACCACAAAGGCCAGACTCCTTTCTTTGACTCAAACTCCACTGTCAGGAGCTGCCATTTGTTGGTGCTTGGCTCTGAGCCTCCCCACATCAACCAGGCTGGGAAATGAGCTGAGTTTAGGCCAGAGAAATGAGTCAGAGCAGATAAAAAGAGCTGGAGGACTGCAAAAGGGCCACAGCACTGGAAGCTGAGGCACTGGGGAGCAAAGCCAAGCAGCAGGAGGAAGCCCAGGAAGAAAAAAAAAAAAAATAAATCAAAAAGGAGAGTCACCCATGTGTGTCCCATGGGATCAACAGGAAGCAGCCACATCCATCTTCCATGTGACAGCCACATGCCAGCCTGGGACAGGGATGCTGGGACACGTGGAATTTCCAGCAGGAATGGCTGCCAGATGGAAATGCTCGTGGATAAAATCCTCACCCCTCATTTGTGCCCAAACAAACCTTCCCTCTGCAGGAGCCCATGGCCGTGGGATAACTGGTGGCAGCTGCCAGGAATTCCTGTTCTCAGCTGGGATTATCCCAAACTGCCCCACACATGAGCCAGGCCAGGTCCAGCTGAGCCCAGGCAAAGCCAAGACAAAGCAGCTCCAAAGCCAAACTGGGAGTGGCTGGGGTTGTGCCACCTGCCAGTCCCTGGTCACTCACAGCCAAAAAATGGCCCTTGGATCAAATCCAGGGGGAAAACATCGAGCCAGGTTTGGGAATTTTCACCTGAGATGTCCCCACACACTCATGGGTGGGACATTGGGTTGTTTCCCATGTGGAGCTGCAATGTGAGACCCAAAGCTCTTGGAGAGAGTCCAAAGGGTGGGGAAGGGTCTGGAGGAGCAGCTGAGGGACCTTGGAATGGAGCCAGGAGGGATTTGGGATGGATTTTAGGGCAAGGTTGTTCCCCCAGAGGGTGCTGGGCACTGCCCAGGCTCCCCAGAGCTCCAGGAGCTGCCAGGGATGCCCAGGCTGGGATTTTGGGGGGGCTGGGACTGGATGATCCCTGGGGTTTATTCCAGCTCAGGATATTCCATGGCTCAGTCCCACCAAGGTCAGCACTGCTGGATGCTCATCAGGCTCCAGCAGAGTGAGGATTTAAGCCATGTTCACATCCAAGATGTGATTTGGGATAAATTCACCTCTTTATTTTTTTTTTTTTTTTTTTTAATATTTGTTGTTCCCATCTCCATTCAGGTCTGAGGCAGAGCTTTGCAGGAAGGAATCTGTGTGTGTGTGAATGAGCTTGAGATGTTCCCCACTGGCATCTGCTCCCCTAAAAACCCATCAGGAATCTGAGGAAGGTGCTGCTCCTGCCATCCCACCTTGTCTTAAAAATGGTCCAGGTCAGGATGTGGGAATGAATGGAAGAGGAAAAAGCAAAGTCCTCAATCTGCTTGGGTCAGCACTGCTGGACCAGGGAGAGGCTGGAGCTGGGCCAGGAGGGATTTGGGATGGATTTTGGGAAAGATTCTTCCCCCAGAGGGTGCTGGGCACTGCCCAGGCTCCCCAGAGCTCCAGGAGCTGCCAGGGATGCCCAGGCTGGGATTTTGGGATGATCTGGATGATCCCTGGGGTTTATTCCAGCTCAGGATATTCCATGATCCCTCATGTGAGGTCCATCAGCTCCCCACCAGCCTTGAAGGCTGAGGTCAATAACAGTTAATTAGTATTAACTAATTAACTATGTCATGGTGCTGTAATTAGAGGACAACAAGTCACTGCATCCTTGGAGGCAAATCCTGCCAAGACTGGAGCTGGGATCCCAGGGAATGATGAAGGATTCTCCCCCACACAGAACATTTGCAGAGCAGGAAAAAGCAGCTGGAATTGTTGATCCCCAAGAGGAAAAGCAGGGAAGGAAATGTTGGAATCACTGAGGCTCCTGGGATGCTGCTCTGCCTCCCTCCAGCCCCAGCCTGGCTGATTCTGGCACAAGTCCCAGACTAAAAGCTTTCCGTGGTACTAAAATTAAGCTGAGCTCATCTTAGCTAAAGTCTAATGACAAAAGTGTCCTGTTGAAGGTTCTTATTTTTTTGTTTTAAGGACCTCAGAAACTCCAGAGCCCTGAGCTCCCTATTCCAGCAGCCACTTGAGTCACCTCAGAACCCTGGAGAGTTTCATTTGTTCCCCTCAAAAGCCCAGCAGCTCCTTTCCTGATCACTCCCCAAGGATTGCAGCTTTGCTTTAAACCCACACAGCCTTCACCTGAATAAAATGAACCCTAAAGGTACAAACACTGGGAATTTAGAAGCCAGTTTTTAATTTTCAGCCTTTTGTTTTGTGTCTTCAACACTTGGCACTGGTGGCAATGAGAATATCAGAAATCCAGACCTGTACAAGGGAGGTACAGCCTGAACTCTGCTTTGGAAAAGAGGAATTTTATGGAATAGGGGAGGAGAGAACCAGTGTTCTGTAGGCACCACAGTGACCTGGCTCATTTTTTGGGATGGGAATATTTCCAAGAGGTTCCAGTGTAGATCCTCTGGTGTTGAAGCTGTTGATGTGGCACTTGGGGACAGGGTTTGGTGCTGCTGGGGTGGCACTGGATGATCCTGCAGGGCTCTTCCCACCTTGATGTTTCTGGGGTGCACCAAGCCCTTCAAAGCCCTCCATCCTTGCTGCCTCCTCTTCCTCAGAAATTGAACTGAATTGAATTATTTTTTTTTCTTTTTAAAACTTGTTTTTAACCATAAAACCTTTCTGTGTCCAAGGAAGGCCTGGAGGTGGCACTCAGGGTGACAAGGTGGGCATGGGGCACAGCTGGGCCTGCCTGGGCTGGGAGAGCTTTTCCAACCCCAGGAATTCTGGAATTCTGGGATTCTTTCAGAATTCAAGGTCCCCAGCTGGTTAGTGAAGGAGAATCTGCAGCAAAGCTGAGCTGCTGTCTCCCCCCAGTGTCAGCAGCATTTTCCTGTTCCAGTTGTGGCACACAAAGGTAAAATCACCTGGGAGCTGTGACAGCACAGCTCCAACTCCCCATGGAAAATCAGGGAACAGGCACTGCCTCCATTTGGGAAGGGACAGGACTGGACAACACCTATTCTTACCCTGGAAATTATGGGATATCCCCCATCCTAGCTCTGGGGATGTCTGAGCTCTGGTGCTATGCTGAAATTCAGGAATGAATTTTATTATTTATTATTTAATTATTTATTTATTATTTAAAATTCCTGCTTCCTCAAGCAGGAGGAAGGCAGAGATAGATGGGATATTGGGAGAAAATTCCTGGCTGGGAGAGTGGGGAGGGTCTGGGATGGAATTCCCAGAGCAGCTGTGGCTGCCCTGGATCCCTGGCAGTGCCCAAGGCCAGGCTGGACATTGGGACAGTGGGAGGTGTCCCTGCCATGGCAGGGGTGGCACTGGGTCATCCTTAAAATCCCTTCCACCCCAAACCACTCTGGGATTCTAAAAATCAGACTGGACCAGGTTTGAAATCTTTTACCTGCAAAGATTTTTCTGATGTGGCTGCAGAGGCAGAAATGTGATCATTTGCAGGAATTCTGAGGAGACTCCTCCCAGCTCCTTCCCCCATATTCAGGGGCAAAAAAAGAGCTTTAATTCCTTCTTGCACACCTTTGGCAGGGATGAGTGGAAGCCAGACCTGATTGCTTTGGGTGTGAACAGTGCCCAGTGGCTTTGGAGGTAAATTGAGCTCTGAAGGGAGATTGTGTCCCTTTGGTCCTGCTCACAGAGCAGTAGTCAAAAAGTTAAAAACAATTCCTCCTCATTGTTTTGTTGTTTTTGTTTTGTTTTTTTTTTTTTCCTAGAAAAAAAATCTACTCTGCAGAGCCTAAAATCTCCAGATTTTAGGGGGCTAATATCCAAAAATAACTGCCCAGAGCCAAGCCAGTGGTGTCACCAGAGCTGCCAATTCCCTGGGGAGCTCTGGGGGAGTGGCTCCACCAGAATTCCTGAGCTTCCCTCAGGGCAGGGGGGCACCAGGCTGTTCTCACTGCCAGCACAGGCACTGAGCTCAATTCCCCCCAGCTCACCTTGGCATGCACAGGTGAGTGTTTGGAACAGAGGGGAACTGCTGGAACCCCTGGAATCTGGGAATTCCTGAGCCTGGCAGCCCTGGGGCTGCTGGAGCAGGACATTTCTCCAGGATGCAGCAGGAGATTGCACAGCAGGATATTTCTCTGTGCTGGGAATGGCTTTCTGCACTGCTTTTGTTCCCCAGTGTCCAAGGAAATAGCAGGAAAAGGGAGATTTTAACTTCCCTGTAGTTGCAGGGAGGGATTTCAGCAGAGCCAGAGCTCCCTGAGCATCCCCTGTGCTCCCCTCCCAGCTGAGGGCTGGGGCCCAGGGCTTCTCTTCCCTCCTCTCCCCACTCCACTGGCAAATTCTCCTTCCCCTGAACTCCCAGAAGGGTCTAGGAAGTGCTTTGGGATGGAAATGGGGATGTGGAGGCAAAGGCACCTGAGGCACTGCCACACTTGAGCCTTTATTCTGTATTTCTGTGGATTAACCTAAATCTGCTCCAGAGCCAGGCTGGGAGAGCTGGAATGTTCCAGTCTGGAGAAGGAAAAGCTGCAGGGAGAGCTCAGAGCCCCTGGCAGGGCCTGAAGGGACACAGGGAATGGTTTAAAACTGAAAAAGGCAGGACTGGATGGGATACTGGGAATTAGGAATTGTTCCCTGGGAGGGGCTGGGATGGAATTGCCAGAGCAGCTGTGGCTGCCCCTGGATCCCTGGAATGTTCAGTTCCAGGCTGGACACTGGGACAGTGGGAGGTGTCCCTGCCATGGCTGGGGTGGCTCTGGGTGATTTTAGGTCTCTTCCAACCCAAACCAGCCCCTGATTCCAAGCTCCCCTCCAGGATTTGGTGCCACTGCACAGGCAGAGCAGCTGCCCCCAGGCTGAGCAGGAAATGGAAGCAAAGAGAATTCTTGGGATGAATCTCCTCCCATGAAACCCTTGAGGTGATGCTGTGATTTCCATGGATCCAAGCAAGTCCTGGCTGCACAAAATGTCTGGAAATCTCCTGTCCTGGCTTTGTCCACCTGGATTCTGTGCAGCCCCCACAGCCTGACCCTTGCAGGAAGCAGCTGCAAAAGCTGCCCTGAGCCCTCTCCACTTCCTTCTGCCTCTCCACAAACTTTGGAGCCTCCCAGGATGGATCCAGAGCATTTTCCTCCTTCATTTTTCCCTCCAGAGTGTTTTCCTCTTCCATCCCAGCCACCTCCTTGCAGCTGATCTTTCCCAAGTGCCTCCAATCCTTTGAGGGAGCAGCACCCAAGTTTTATTTTTTTAAACAAAGGCTTTTTTTATTGCATAAATAGAGGGGCTGGGGTGCTTTGCTGTACATACAAAAATGGAGATAACTGAAGTGTCACTGAGGTTACACATCCTTCATCCTCCTGGGAAAGTGTCAGGAAGCTGCAGGTGAGGAGAGAGGAGTGAGAACAGGAGGCACAAGAGGGGGAGCACAGGGGCTGCTCCCAGCTCCATGGGGGAGGGAATTCCTCCCTCTCCATCCCACAGTTCAGCAAGGACAGGGCCTCTGCTGGGCAGCCCTGGGGAGGGAATTTCTGTGGGATCAGAGAGGATTTAACAGCAGTCCTTCACCTGCTGGGCACTGAGGCTTTGTGCAATGCTGCTGGTGCAGAAATCCCTGGAGCTGTGGGGTTTGCCAAGCAGAATTCCCTGGGATAACACTGCCCACAATCCCAGAATCCCAGACTGGTTTGGGCTGAAGGGATCTTAAAGCTCATCCCATCCATGGGCAGGGACACCTCCCACCATCCCAGCCTGCTCCAAGCTCTGCCCAACCTTTCCTTTTCCAGGGAATTCCAAAATCTGCCCCAAAGCCAAGTCTTGAATCTGCTGGAAACAGGAGACTGAAAAACCCCTTGGGTTTTGTTGGGGTTTTTTGTCTGTGTAAATAGAAAAAAACTTTGTCCCCATGGTTATTCCCAGGGCCTCATTTCTAGGCACAACTCCCAATCCTTGGGAATAAAGGGAATAAAACAGTGACAGGGTGGAAATAAAATCGAGGAAAGATTTTAAGAACTGAAAAGTGTCTTCAGATGGGAGGGGATGACCTCAGAAAGGGAAACAAGATTTTATTTCAATAAAGAGCAACATGACATCAAACTCCCACTGAGCTTCCAAAGGGCAGGCAGGAATAGAATTCCCAATTTGCTGCAGAATGGGGAGAAAAGAAGAAAACTGCTCCAAAAATGACAAGGAGGCAGGGAATGGAATCCAAGCACCAGGCAGGGCTCATTCTGCTCATGGATTTGCTCCAAGAAAGCAGGAACTGCTTCAACTTTGGAAACAGAGGGGAGGAACTCAGGAATTTCAGAAGGAAAATCCCAAATTCAGGGAATTTTGTAATGTTCATTTGGCTCTTGCAAGCAGGAAAATGTGCATTTTTCTCAGGGAATTCTACAAATTTAGGGAATTTTGTGATGTTTGTTTGGCTCTTGCAAGCAGGAAAATGTGCATTTTTCTCAGGGAATTCCACGTGGTGGATGTTTCATGGCATAATCTGTCCCTTTGGGAATTCCAGGTGTGGAATTTGCCCTTTCTAGCTAAACCACCCCCAAGCTGTCAATAATTTCACTCATCTGGAAAGGCTGGTTATATTTTCTCTTTATTTTGTGATTTAAGGCCCAGAGTTCTGATTGCAGCTCCCCTGCAGTTCTTCCCAATTTATCCCCCTCTTTGTGCATCAGGCATCAAAATCCAGGGAGATAAAACCAGACAGGGAATATTGGGCTAAAATATCCTCAAACAGGACAAGTCCCACAAAGAATGACTGAGCAAATCCCCTGAAACATCCCAAATATCCCACGAGCTCAGGTCTGACTGCACATCCCAAACCAATCCCACTGGGATCACCAAAGTCATTCCCAAAACTCAGGAACTGGGATCAATTCCATACCTGAGGGATTCTTCACTCATCCTTCTTCTCTGCTTCTGCTTTCAGCTTCTCCTCACGTTCCCTCTTCAGCTTCTCCTCAATTTTCTTGCTCTGGTACATTTTGACTCCAGCAAAGGCCAAGCAAAGGATCAATGTTTTAGCTGCCAAAATGTACATCAGCAGTGGGAAGTTCTCCAGGGCCTGGAATGCCAAAGAATCCATTCAGGCACTTCTGGAACTCTTGGACAATTAAAAAAATGAATTTTTAGGGATGCTGTGCATCTTCCATTCCAATAGTAACACTCCTCTCTCTCCATGGTTTGTGTTTCTGTGGGAAATTCAACCAGGCAGAGCAACAAAGCCAAAGAAAAATGCCCTTCCCTCAAGTTCTGGATTCCTTTTGCTCATTTTCCAGCAATGTTTGCACCATGTGGAGCTGAGAAAGGGGAATTGTGAAAGTGGAAATGCTGCTGAAGGATCCTCACAAGTGATGGATCCCTGAGGATCAGCTCTCAGATGGGATCCCCAAAAACACTTCAGGAAATGTGAATTCACAGCAATTTTGTTATGAACCTGCTCAGCTATGGAAGGTGTAGAGAAATGCCTTTAAACTGGGAGAAAAGTAAAAAAGCCACAGCCTGCAAGGATTGTTGTGCCAGTTCTGAATGGCTGGGATGGCACAGAGTGTTTCAGTGCTATAAAAACATGAACTTGGAGAGGAAAAGGAAAAGGAAAATGGTGCTGGGCACAGAGCAGAGCTCCCCAGGCTGGGATTGTTGGGGGGTCTGTGCAGGACCAGGGGTGGGACTGGCTGATCCCTGGGGGTCCCATCAGGACATTCCATGGCTCTGAGGTAACTCTGTTCATTTGGAATTCTCCCTGCTCCCTCAGGATCTGCCAAAGCTGTCAGGACACATCAGAGCACTGAATTTAGGCCAAGCCTTGTGTCCACACAGCAGCAGGGAGTTTGGGAAAACAACACCAGGCTCTGTCAATCTCCCCACAGTCACTGCAGCAACAGCTCTGCAAAACAGGGCTGGGGAAAAACTGGATTTAATGGGCTCAAATTGTTAATTACAGAGTCATGGAATGGTTTGGGATGGAAGGGATTTCAAAACTCATCCAGTTCCACAGGCAGGGACACCTCCCACTGTCCCAGGCTGCTCCAGCCCCAGTGTCCAACCTGGAACTGAACATTCCAGGGATCCAGGGGCAGGCACAGCTGCTCTGGCAATTCCATCCCAGGGAACAATTGCTGATTCCCAATATCCCATCAAACCCTACTTTGAAGCCATTCCCTGTGTCCTGCCCCTCCATTCCCTGTGTCCTGTCCCTCCATGCCCTGTGTCCTGTCCCTCCATTCCCTGTGTCCTGTCCCTCCATTCCCTGTGTCCTGCCCCTCCATTCCCTGTGTCCTGTCCCTCCATTCCCTGTGTCCTGTCCCTCCATCCCCTGTGTCCTGTCCCCCTCCATTCCCTGTGTCCTGTCCCTCCATTCCCTGTGTCCTGCCCCTCCATTCCCTGTGTCCTGCCCCTCCATTCCCTGTGTCCTGTCCCCCTCCATTCCCTGTGTCCTGCCCCTCCATTCCCTGTGTCCTGTCCCCCTCCATTCCCTGTGTCCTGCCCCTCCATTCCCTGTGTCCTGTCCCTCCATTCCCTGTGTCCTGTCCCTCCATTCCCTGTGTCCTGCCCCTCCATTCCCTGTGTCCTGCCCCTCCATTCCCTGTGTCCTGCCCCTCCATTCCCTGTGTCCTGTCCCTCCATTCCCTGTGTCCTGTCCCTCCATTCCCTGTGTCCTGCCCCTCCATTCCCTGTGTCCTGCCCCTCCATTCCCTGTGTCCTGTCCCCCTCCATTCCCTGTGTCCTGTCCCTCCATTCCCTGTGTCCTGTCCCTCCATTCCCTGTGTCCTGTCCCTCCATTCCCTGTGTCCTGTCCCTCCATTCCCTGTGTCTGTCCCTCCATTCCCTGTGTCCTGTCCCTCCATTCCCTGTGTCTGTCCCTCCATTCCCTGTGTCCTGTCCCCTCCATTCCCTGTGTCCTGTCCCTCCATTCCCTGTGTCCTGCCCCTCCATTCCCTGTGTCCTGCCCCTCCATTCCCTGTGTCCTGTCCCTCCAGCCCTTGGGAATTGTCTCTCTCCCTGTTTCCTGCAGCTCCTTCAGGCCCTGCAAGGCCACCCTGAGCTCAGCCCAAAGCTTCTCCTGTGCAGGTGAACAATCCCAGCTGTGCCAGCCTTTCCTCCCAGCAGAGCTGCTCCATCCCTCTGCTCATCCTGCTGCCTCCATGGACTTGTTCCAACAGTGCCATGCAGGAAGTTCCTGCTCCAACACTGTGGTGCCTCACTCAAGATCCTACAGAGCTTTCATGGCCCCCAAACCCCAAAAATACAGTGGAGAAATTCCCCTCCAGTAACAAAAGCAGCTGAGGGAAGAGCAGCCAGAGAAAAAGCTGGGGAGAGGAAAGGCAGGAGGAGCAGGGATGAGCAGAGCTCTGCTGAGCTCAGGTCTGACTTGTGGGGCCCCAACAGCAAATCCTGGGACAAGAACATCTGGCAAGGAAGGACAAGAAGAAATCCCCTGTCCCTGAGAGTGTGGGGGTTAAACAACCCTCCCCTGGGAAAGAACCATCAGAACCCACCCAGCACATCCCAGGTGGAGAGAGCAGCAATCCCTGCTCTGGCACTGGGCACCAGCCTCACCTTCCAGTTAAAGGCCACCATCTTCAGCTGTGGCTGCCCCAGCACTGGGGGGGTCACACTCCTGGAGGCACAGGGCAGGGCAGGAGCATCTGGGAGAAATGGAAAATAAAGCAGAATGAACTCTTGGAGAAATGGAAAATAAAAAAAGCAGAATGAACTCTTGGAGAAATGGAAAATAAAGCAGAAGGAACTCTTGGAGAAATAGAAAAAAAAAAAAAAAGCAGAATGAACTCCTGGAGAAATAGAAAATAAAGCAGAATGAACTCTTGGAGAAATAATAAAAAAAAAAAAAAAAAGGATGAACTCTTGGAGAAATAGAAAATAAAGCAGAATGAACTCTTGGAGAAATAAAAAAAAAAAAAAAAAAGCAGAATGAACTCCTGGAGAAATAGAAGATAAAGCAGAATGAACTCTTGGAGAAACAGAAAATAAAGTAGAATGACTCTTGGAGAAACAGAAATAAAACAGAATGAACTCTTGGAGAAATAGAAAATAAAACAAAATGAACTCTTGGAGAAATAAAAAAAAAAGCAGGATGAACTCTTGGAGAAATAGAAAATAAAGCAGGATGAACTCTTGGAGAAATAGAAAATAAAGTAGAATGACTCTTGGAGAAATAGAAAAAAAAAGCAGAATGAAGTCTTAGAGAAATAAAAAAAAAGCAGAATGAACTCTTGGAGAAATAGAAAATAAAACAGGATGAACTCTTGGAGAAATAAAAAAAAAAAGCAGAATGAAGTCTTAGAGAAATAAAAAAAAAAGCAGAATGAACTCTTGGAGAAATAGAAAATAAAACAGAATGAACTCTTGGAGAAATAGAAAATAAAACAGAATGAACTCTTGGAGAAAGAGAAATTCAAAGAGAATTAGGCAAGCTGCTAATTAGCCCAGGCTGCCCCTCTGAGGGGCTCATCCCCAGCAGTGCCCAGTGCCCCCAGGGCTGTGCTGGGGCTGAGTGCCAGGAGCAGGACAGGGCTGTGACAGCCCCAGAGCAGGTGCTGGGGCTGCAATCCCACATCCTCCAGCTGCCCCTGCAAAACATGGACTCAGGGCTGCCTTGGGAAGCTGGAGCTGGGGGAGCTCCCTGAGGGACACAGAGCCCCACAGGGGCTGCCCTGGGGCTTCTCTGAGGGTTTCTAAGCCCACCTGCTCTGTTTGGAGCCTGAACATCTAATTAATCCTCTTATTTATCAGTCCTCTGTGACTGATTAATTTTATTTTCCATACTAACTATTTCTAAATATAGAAGTTAGCAAAGCAAGCACTCCCTGGAGCCCTGAGTGGTCACCAACCATTCCAGAGCTGAATTGCTGGGATGAAAAGCCTGCAGCACACACAGCACTGCCCTGAGCCCTCTGCTCCTCCTCTTCAGCTGCTGGAATCCAAATTAACCCCTGGAGGCCTTTCCTGCCCATGGAACAAGAGTGGGAAAGCAGGAGGGAACACTCCAGCACTGTGAAAAGCTGGGCTGAATAAATCAGCACCACACCAGAGAGCTGCTGCACAGCCTCCTGCAGGTATTAAATATTCTGGGAGCTCCTGTCCTGCTCAGTTTCTGGGTAGATGTTCTCATTTCTCCAGCCTGAGAATCCTCTCCTCTCCTTTTCCCTCTCACCCTGCTGAGTCCCCTCTGGAAACATTCCCACTCCTCCAGAGATCTCTGTGGCCAAGATCCAACTGCACCAGAGCCCTGGAGTGGCAGCCAGCAGCAAATTCCTGCTCATCAGTCACTGTTTCTGTGCTGATGCTGATTGTGCAGCTCCTAATCCTGCTGAGACAATGGCAGGCTGGTCAGGAACTGAGTCAGTGCTGTTACACCTCCAAAAAAAATGTATTTTCCCTTCATGGAATCATGGAATGGTCTGGGTTGGAAGGACCTTGGAGATCATCCCCTGCCATGGCAGGGACACCTCCCACTGTCCCAGTGTCCAGCCTGGCCTTGGGCACTGCCAGGGATCCAGGGGCAGCCACAGCTGCTCTGGCAATTCCATCCCAGCCCCTCCCAGGGAACAATTCCTAATTCCCAGTATCCCATCCAGCCCTGCCTTTTCCAGTTTTAAACCATTCCCTTCAGCCCTTGTCCAAAGTCTCTTTCCGTGTTTCTTGTAATTCCAAAATGTTTCCCAGAGCTGACACCTGTGATGCTCTGTCCCCTCAGTGTCCTGTGCAGCTGGAACTGAGTGGGAATGTCACTGCTCCCTCCAGGCTCTGTTCCCACATCCCACCAGGCTCCAGGGGCCAAGCACTTCCCCCCAGTCTCATCTCTTGGCTTTTCCAGCCTCCATCAGATCCCAGCCCTTATCAAATCCAGTTGAAACTTCAGGATTGAAAAAAGCAGGTGAAGCTGCAGCACAGGGCAGAGAGAACAAAGTGGGAAGAGGGAAAGTGGGAGAAGGGGAGGATTTTGGCCAGAGCAGCTGTGGCTGCCCCTGGATCCCTGGAATGTTCAGTTCCAGGTTGGACACTGGGGCTGGAGCAGCCTGGGACAGTGGGAGGTGTCCTTGCCATGGAGGCTGGATTGGATTTTAAATCCTTTCCAATCCAAACCATTCCAGGATTCTAGGATTCCCTTCACATTTACAAAACCATTTATGAGCACTGAGGTCATCAGTGCAAGAGCAAAAAGCTCCAGCACTGCTTTTTTTGAGGTTGGGATATCTTAAAAGCCTGCAGGCAAATAATCAGCTGGAATTGTGTTTGCCTTTCCCCAGGAGATAAGGCACAGATAGGAGGCAGGACCACATCCACAGGCAGGCATTGTTCATTCCCCAGGAAAATGCAGGCAAACACAGGCCTGGGCCCCACACAAGGGCACTGCTCCCTCCCCTCCCCTGCAAGGAGCTCTGGTGTGCAGCCACGTGAGGAGGGACAGCAGATATTCCCTGACAGATGCCCCACAAGCTGGGACAAAATGGGACCAGGCTCACATGGATTCCTTGGGATTGCAGCTGCCAGGTCACTGCCAGGTCTCCTCTGGAGTTTTATTCCTTCCCAAATGGGAGGTGGCTGCCCTGCAAGGCAGCTCTGCTGCCTGTGGCTGCCCAGCCCTGGGAATGTCCCAGGCCAGGCTGGACAGGGCTTGGAGCAGCCTGGGACAGTGGGAGGTGGCCCTGGTGATGCCTTCAGTTTTAGCTTTTGTATTTCCCAGACCCTGCACTGCATTGGTGTGTGACTCTGAACTCCACACAAAGTGTCACAAGTTCTCCCCCAGCTCAGGCACACAGAACAATCCTTGTCCAGCCCCAGAACCAAGGACACGCTGCAGCTCCAGCCCCAAAAAGTGCAAACAGAGAGAATTGAGGAGAGAATCTGGGAGGGTGGGACTGCAGAGCCTGGAGCTGGGATTGGACAATGAACCCCAGGATGGGAATGGACCCAAACTGATAAAAGTGTGAAAACTCCTGACTTGGGGCCCATCTTGGGTGGAGCCAAAGCTGGGCTCTGGTGCTGCCCAAGGTGAATCCTTTAAAGGCTTTTAATAAATCCCTGCTTTATTCCTTTAACTCTGTCCAGCCTCTGTTCCAGCTCAGCCTCTCCAGGCATCCATGCCAGGGGTGGCACTGGATGGGCTTTAAGGTCCCTCCCAACCCAAACCATTCTGGGATTTTGGGATTCTGGGCTGTGTGTGCAGCCTTGTCCCAGGGAATTCTGTCTGGTGAGCAGATCAGACTCCTGCAGATGGGAAAGAGGAGAGGGTCTGTCCAGACCTCAGCAATTCCCTGTGAACCCCAGATCTCTGGGATCCTCAGTGTGCACAGCAGGCAGAGAGGCCACAGCTCATTCCAGAGGGTCATGTCCCTCAGGGAGGGCTGCACCACATCCCAGGGCTTGGGATTAGCCCCAGCTGCAGCTCCAGGATCTCTGCCCAGCTCTGCCTTGTGCAACACAGCCCCACAGCTGGGCCCCAGGCACGTGGGAGGCCTGTGGTGGAGCAGGGAATGGAATCCCAGCCCCTGGATTGCAGCCCCAGCCCTTCCCAGGAAGCACAGCCCAGCCCAGGCTCTCAGCCCCCAGCACCACAGGACATCCACAGGACATCCACAGCATCCAAACCCTCTGCTTGTGCCTGGCTGCACATCTCACTCTGCCTGCCAACTCCCACAGAATGGGGCTGGAGATATTCCTTTGGGGATTGCTGAACTGCTCCAGGCAGGAGGCCTTGGAAAAAACTCAGCTACTGAGTTATCTGGGTGCACTTAAATGGGACATTTCTGAGCCAGAAAAGGGTGTCACTCACCAAGGCCAGGCTGGAATGGACTCTGAGCAGCCTGGAAGGTGTCCCTGCTCATGGCAGGGCTTGGAATGAGATGTTCTTTAAGTTCCTTTCCAACCCAAACCTCATTCTGATTTTGGATCAACTCAAGGTTCCAACATCAAAACAATTTAAAAAACCACCAAGATCTTCATACCTGATGAAGCAGAAATTAAAATATAAGTGATTCCTCTGGCAGCTTCTCACATACACCAGACTCTGGAAAACAGGAACAGAGCAGGTGGGATGTTTCATTCACATTGGCTGGATTAAAATCAAACCAAACCCAAAAATGGCAATGGCACATCAGACTGTTCCACCATGGCATCAGCAGGGATCACAAAGATGATCCCAAGGCTGGAGCCCCTGTGCTCTGGAAACAGGCTGGGAGAACTGGGATTGTCCAGCCTGGAGAAGGGACAATTGCAGGGAGACCTTAGAGCCCCTTCCAGTGCCTAAAAGGGCTTATAAAAACGACTGAGAGGGACTTTTTATATGGGCAGAGAGTGCCAGGACAAGGGGCAATGGTTTTAAACTGCCAGAGGGCAGGGCTGGATGGGATATTGGACAGGAATTGTTCCCTGGGAGGGTGGTGAGGCCCTGGCACAGGGTGCCCAGAGCAGCTCTGGCTGCCCCTGGATCCCAGCCCAGCTCTGTCCTGGGCTGGAGAACAAGGAAAGGACTGGGGAACAAGGAGGGAGGGTGGAAAGCAAGAAAAACTGAGGGTGGAGAGCAAAGAAAGGGAATGGAGAACAAGGAATGGGGGCTGGAGAACAAGAAATGGTTGCTGGAGAGGGAGGGGGGATGTGTTGAGAATAAGGGGAGGAGAACAAGAATGGGAGGCCTGGAGAGGAAGAAAGGCAATGGAGAACAAGGAACAGGGGCTGGTGACCAAGAAATGGCTGCTGGAGAGGAAGAGGGGAATGTCTTGAGAATAAGGGGAGGGGGCTGAAAGGAAAGGGGGAGAACAAGAACGGGGGGCCTGGAGAGGACGAAAAGCAATGGAGAGTTAGGAAGGGGGGGCTGATGAACAAGGAGGGAGAGACGGATATCAAATACGGGGGCTGGAAAAAAACTGGGGGCGGGGGAATGGAGAGCAAGGGCGGGTGGAGAGGGAGGAAAGCGGGGTGAGGAACACGGAAGGGACTGGAGGGTGAGAGAAAGGACGAGGCCTGGAGAGCAAGAAACGTGGGTGGAGAAGGGGCAGGGCAGGGCAAGGGCAGGCCGGGAAGGGGCAAGGCCGGGCAGAGAAGGGCAGGCCGGGCAGGGAAGGGAGGGAAGGCCGGAAGGGAAGGGAAGGGAAGGGAAGGAAGGAAGGGCCGGGCCGGGAGGGAAGGGAAGGGAAGGGAAGGCCGAACAGATAAGGGCAGGCCGGGCAGGGAAGGGAAGGCAAGGCCGGGCAGGGAAGGGAAGGGCAGGCGGCAGGCCCGGCACGGCAGAGCAGCCGAAGCTGCAGAGCAGGGCTCGGGCCCCGCCGAGCCCCGCCGGGCCGTGAGGGGAAGGGCCCGGCCGGTCCTACCTGAGCGCGGCCATGGCGGCGGGGGCGGCGCTGGGGCCGGGCCGGGCCGCTCCGCCCGCTGCTCGGCGGGGGGAGAGCGCGGCTTCTCTTCCCCGAAATTAACAGCTCTGCCGTAAAGCAGCTCCCGCAAGCACCGCGGGGAGGTGTCACAGCCCCCCGTGCGCAGCATGGGCAGCAGGAAAAAGATTGGGGTGGTGCCCCTGAGCCCCCTCAGGTGAGAGCTCGCCTGGATCCTGCAGCCAGCTCTGGATCCCAGCCCAGCTGAGAGCTGGAGCTGCTGCAGAGAGCCCAGAGGAGGCAGCAGGATGAGCAGAGGGATGGAGCAGCTCTGCTGGGAGGAAAGGCTGGCACAGCTGGGATTGTTCACCTGCACAGGAGAAGCTTTGGGCTGAGCTCAGGGTGGCCTTGCAGGGCCTGAAGGAGCTGCAGGAAACAGGGAGAGACACCCAAGGGCTGGAGGGACCACAAATGGGCTGGAGGGACAGGACACAGGGAATGGAGGGGGACAGGACACAGGGAATGGAGGGGGACAGGGGCAGGACACAGGGAATGGAGGGACAGGACACAGGGAATGGAGGGGCAGGACACAGGACACAGGGGAATGGAGGGGCAGGACACAGGGAATGGAGGGACAGACACAGGGAATGGAGGGACAGGACACAGGGAATGGAGGGGACACAGGGAATGGAGGGGCACAGGGAATGGAGGGACAGGACACAGGGAATGGAGGGGGGACACAGGAATGGAGGGGGACAGGGAATGGAGGGGGACACGACACAGGGAATGGCTTCAGAGTAGGGTTTGATGGGATCTTGGGAATTAGGAATTGTTCCCTGGCAGGGGCTGGGATGGAATTGCCAGAGCAGCTGTGGCTGCCCCTGGATCCCTGGAATGTTCAGTTCCAGGTTGGACACTGGGGCTGGAGCAATGGGACAGGGGGAGGTTTCCAGGTTGCTCCAAGCCGTGTCCAGCCTGGCCTTGAACATTTCCAGGAATGGGGTGTCCACAACCTCTCCAGGCCACCACCCTCATACTAAATAATTTCTCCCTAACATCTGACACAAACCTGCTCTCCTTCAACTTAAGGCCCTTTCCCCTTGTCCTATCAATACATTTCTATATGAGAAGTCCCTCTCCAGCTCTCCTTTAAGCTCTGCAAGGGGCTCTGAGCTCTCCCTGGAGCTTCCCTTCCTGGGTGAGCACCCCCAGCTCTCCCAGCCTGGCTCCAGAGCAGAGGAGCTTTATAAAACAGCTCCAAGGCTCCTCTGGACTCTCCAGCAGCTCCACCTTTTCCTGGTGGTGATCCAGAGGCAGCTCTGCAGGTAGGGCCTCACAAGAGCAGAGAAGAGAATCCCTTCCTTCAGCCTGCTGGTTGTGCTTCTTTAGCACCTCCAGCACATCTGATGGTATCAGCTCAAATCTCAACACCTGTGTCCAAGACAAGCCAAAGGCTCCCAAAGAAAAGAAGCCCTTTGGCATTTATTATTTAGCACAAGAGAAAATAGGAATCAGATCACTAAAAATGAGTTGGCAGTGAATGTGTGCATGTGTCAGGTCCCTCCTGTGATTCATTCCCTGATTGTTCAATCAATCCATGGAGATTGGGGGTTTTACTGGATATTTTCAAGTTATTTTTAAGATGGGCTTAAGTCAGACAATTTGGATCTAAATCAGCACTTTTGACCACTAATTCACAGTTATTCTGAGGTGAGAACATCCAGATCTGCTTGTGGATTTAAAAAATGCTCAAATAATCAAGTTATCCTTGGCTTTATTTTCCTGAAGGACAGAATATCAAAGGGAAGCAGAATCATAGATTTTTCTTGGACTTTCCCAAGACCCTCACGGGAGCCATCACATTGATTTCCTCAGGACTCCATTATCCATTGACCTGTGAGTTAATTTAATCAACACTTCCACAGCTCTTTGGAGTTCCAGTGAGTTCCCTGTGTGTGACTGTGAATCCCTCACTGCTGACATTCCCAGAAAATCAAGGTGATTCCGGGCTTGTTTTATCCCTTGCCCCCAGGTTTTCGTGGATCACACACTTGAGATCTTCTGGATTCAGGACCTGGTTTTTGTACTTCTCTCCCCAGTCCTCCACGATGTACTGGTGATAGGGATCATTGGAGTGCTCCCTCCTCTTGGATTTCACAGTGCTCACCAGGATGGCCACGATGATGAAGGAGAACATCCCAATCATCACCATCAGATAAAGGATTACATAATCAAAGTTTTCAGCAGCCACCTCAGCCTGCAGTTTATTTGCTGCTTCTGTCATGTTTCTCCTCCAGTTGTTCATGTAATTGAGGAAGGTGTCCTTGAAAATATGTTCCACTGTCCAAGTGAAGTTTTGCAGCTTGGCCATCCTTGCCAATTCTGCTGCTAGACAAGAAAATATTCTTTAAAATCAGATGTCTGTATTAGAAGAGTTGGTTTGGATTATTTGTCAGTGTTATGACAATTATCTAATCACAGTCACCCTCTGACACGTGAAGCTCAGCTGAGAATGCCCATCTCTGAGTGGTTCAGTGTGTTCAGAGACCAAAAAAGGTCCTGCTCAGAATCATGGAATGGTTTGGGCTGGGAGGGACCCTAAAGTTCATCCCATTCCCACACAAACCATGGGCAGGGACACCTCCCACTGTCCCATTGCTCCAGCCCCAATGTCCAGCCTGGAACTGAACATTCCAGGGATCCAGGGGCAGCCACAGCTGCTCTGGCAATTCCATCCCAGCCCCTCCCAGGGAACAATTCCTAATTCCCAAGATCCCACCCAGCCCTGCCCTCTGGCACTGGGAGCCATTCCCTGTGTCCTGTCCCCCTCCATTCCCTGTGTCCTGCCCCTCCATTCCCTGTGTCCTGTCCCCCTCCATTCCCTGTGTCCTTCCCTCCATTCCCTGTGTCCTGTCCCTCCATTCCCTGTGTCCTGTCCCTCCAGCCCTTGGGAATTGTCTCTCTCCCTGTTTCCTGCAGCTCCTTCAGGCCCTGCAAGGCCACCCTGAGCTCAGCCCAAAGCTTCTCCTGTGCAGGTGAACAATCCCAGCTGTGCCAGCCTTTCCTCCCAGCAGAGCTGCTCCATCCCTCTGCCCACCCAGGTCCCTTTGCTGAAGGCCCCCATGGCCCTGTCACAGGGTTTGTGGCACTGTCCCTTCCCTACAGAGGCAAAACTCCAGGGGAAGAAGGATTTCCCCTGAGGAGAAGACAAAGACATGGGAGGGATGTGGAGGCTGAGACTCCATCCCTGGAGTGGCCTCAGGGACCATTTGGGACAGTCCCCAAAAGGGCAGAGACACTGCCTGGTGCTGCAAAGCTGTGTTTGATCCCATTTATCCCAAAATTCAGCCCCCAGTGCTGCTCAGGCCCCATGAACCAGGTGTGTGTCCCACAGGAGGAGAATCCCCCTCCAGCATTCCTTCTCTCAGATCCCATTCCCACACAGATCCCATTCCCACCAGATCCCATTCCCACACAGATCCCATTCCCACCGGATCCCATTCCCACCGGATCCCATTTCCACCCAGATCCCATTTCCACCCAGATCCCATTCCCACACAAATCCCATTCTCACACAGATCCCATTCCCACCCAGATCCCATTCCCACCCAGATCCCATTCCCACCCAGATCCCATTCCCACACAATTCCCACCCAGATCCCATTCTCACACAAATCCCATTCTCACCCAGATCCCATTCCCACACAGATCCCATTCCCACACAGATCCCATTCCCACACAATTCCCACACAGATCCCTTTCCCACCCAGATCCCATTCCCACACAAATCCCATTCCCACCCAGATCCCATTCCCACCCAGATCCCATTCCCACACAAATCCCATTCCCACCAGATCCCATTCTCACACAGATCCCATTCCCACACAGTTCCCACCCAGATCCCATTCCCACACAGATCCCATTCCCACACAGATCCCATTCCCACACAGATCCCATTCTCACACAGATCCCATTCCCACACAGATCCCACACAGATCCCATTCCCACACAATTCCCACACAAATCCTATTCTTACACAAATCCTTTTCCTACCCAGATCCCATTCCCCCACAATTCCCATCCAGATCCCATTCCCACCCAGATCCCATTCCCCCACAATTCCCACCCAGATCCCATTCCCACCCAGATCCCATTCCCCCACAATTCCCATCCAGATCCCATTCCCACCCAGATCCCATTCCCCCACAATTCCCATCCAGATCCCATTCCCACCCAGATCCCATTCCCCCACAATTCCCACCCAGATCCCATTCCCACCCAGATCCCATTCCCACACAGCTGTCCCCCTTTGATGTGGGCAATTCCTTCTCTTCTCCAGGCCAACCAAACCCAAAAACCTGTGGAAATCCCCCAAAAGCCCTTTGTTTCCAGTCCAGCCCTCAACAACGAGGAGTTCTCTGCACCCAAGAGAAAGAGGCAGCGAATTTTCCATGCTAATAAAAATCTGGGATATATTTCAATCCAGGAATTCAGGAATTCAGCCTTGTGTGCACACAAGGATTCAGGTACATGTGCAGGTGGATCCCTCTGCAGTTGTACCCTCACACATGCTCAAATATAGGGGGATAAAGGTAATTAATGAAACAAAATGAGAAAATATAAATACAAACTCCCTTCACCATCTGTAAAATCTGCTTTTCCCTTGATTGACATCAAAATTGCTATCATTTTTCAGGAGGAAATACTTGCTCACAGCAGCTTACCTTTGCTGTGTCCTTCCCTGTGGAGATTGAGAGCACTCAGGATTTTCCAGCTGCACTGGATAATGGGATGCAACTCCCCAAAAGAGCAGGGATGTCTTTAAGGAGCCTCCAGCCTGCACAAGGCTGGCAGCAGCTCCTGTGAAATAAGTGCCTTGCACTGCACGCTTTATGTGTATATTCAATTAAAAGCTCAATCTAATCTCACCTGGAAAGTCAAATATTGGCTGACAGCTTGCATCAGTCATCCTGTCGGATCTGGGAATGAGCCTTTGTGCTGATTGCTGCACGTCTTGATATTGGAAAAGAGCTTTCCTGGGGATAAACAGGGATGCAGCTCTGCTTTTGGTGAGCCAGAAGAGTAAAGATGAGCTCTGTAAAACAATCATGATAATAATAAGAATTATTTGAGAAGAATTCTTGGCTGTGAGGGTGGGCAGGGTGGCACAGGGTGCTCAGAGCAGCTGGGGCTGCCCCTGGATCCCTGGCAGTGCCCAAGGCCAGGCTGGGGCTTGGAACAACCTGGGACAGGGGAATGGGATGATCTTTAAGGTCCCTTGCAATTCCATGTTTCTATGAATAAACCAGTAGCCCCAGCAGTGATAAGAACAATGATTTCCTTTGCTGATCTGGGCACAGAGGTGAGCACTGAGCAGTCAGGCTGCTCAACACCCCAATTTGACTTTCTTTTCCTTTTTCATTTTTTTTCCTTTCCTTTCCTTTCCTTTCCTTTCCTTTCCTTTCCTTTCCTTTCCTTTCCTTTCCTTTCCTTTCCTTTCCTTTCCTTTCCTTTCCTTTCCTTTCCTTTCCTTTCCTTTCCTTTCCTTTCCTTTCCTTTCCTTTCCTTTCCTTTCCTTTCCTTTCCTTTCCTTTCCTTTCCTTTCCTTTCCTTTCCTTTCCTTTCCTTTCCTTTCCTTTCCTTTCCTTTCCTTTCCTTTCCTTTCCTTTCCTTTCCTTTCCTTTCCTTTCCTTTCCTTTCCTCTTCCTCTTCCTCTTCCTCTTCCTCTTCCTCTTCCTCTTCCTCTTCCTCTTCCCTTTCCCCCTTTTCCCCTTTTCCCCCCAGGATCAAGTGTGCAACACTTCCATGCCCGAGCTGGAGCAGGAAAAAGCAAAAAACTTCCTCAAAAATCCCAGAAAACCAAATCAAAAGAGAAAAAAAAAAAAAAAGAGAGAGAGAAAGAGAGAGAGAGAGAGAGAGAGAAAGAGAGAAAAGAAAGGAAAGAAAGGAAAAAAGGAAGGAAGGAAGGAAGGAAGGAAGGAAGGAAGGAAGGAAGGAAGGAAGGAAGGAAGGAAGGAAGGAAGGAAGGAAGGAAGGAAGGAAGGAAGGAAGGAAGGAAGGAAGGAAGGAAGGAAGGAAGGAAGGAAGGAAGGAAGGAAGGAAGGAAGGAAGGAAGGAAAATCTCCCATGATTTGGAGGCTTTTTTTCCCACCTAAATGATTCTGTGATTCTTCTGAATGGCAGAAGATTGTTATTAATAATGATCTCCCCCAGACATTGCCCTTCAGAGGAGTTTTCACTGCACTTGATCCCTTTTGCTCCCAATATTCCATTGCTTCCCTGCATCATCTCCAATAAACAAACTTTGCCTTCCCAGTCCAGGCTGGGATTTCTTTTTAACTGAGGAAACCCTTTGGAATTGCTTCTTTCTTCTGGAACTTTTGGGGTCTTTGACTGCTGAGTGGGGTATGTTGGCTTCCTGAGAGACCCTGAGACTTCATGTAGTGCTACAGAGTTTGATCACCTGTTCTGACACTTTGGGTTTGTTTGGCCCTCCTCTTTTCACACAGGATCTGCTGGAATGTTGGCTGCTATCCAGAGGGATCCTCACATGCTGCCCCCAAAATATTAATATCTGGTAAAAACCTGTCTCAAAATATTCCAATAACTCCGAGGCTGAAGGTCGGAGGCCACATCAGGATGCACTGTCCTTAATTCCTGGTGGAGAGGGACACCTTGGATGGACCATTGTGGCTAAAGAAAAATCCCAGAGCAGAATCACCAAGAGACTTTCACGGGCATCCAGCATCACCCCAAACCCTGTCCCCAAGGGCCACATCCAGACTGATGTGATCCTGAACCCTTCCAGAGACAGTGACTGCACACCTGCCTGGGCAGCTCCTTCCAGTGCCTGACCACTCTGTAAGGGGAAAAAATTGTTTCTAATCCCTAATCTGAGCCTCCCCTGGTGCAATTTGAGGCTGTTTCCTCTCATCCTTTCCCTTAGGACATGGCAGAAGAGAGCTGGCTGCAGGTCAGGGAGTGGTGGAGAGCAATGAGGTCCTGCCAGGAAAAGCTCTGAGCCTCAGCCCAGGCTGCAGGGATGGAGAAATGCAGGGAGGAGGAGGCTGCAGTCCCAGCTTTGTTGCTATGGTTTTATGTGTTGCTGCTGCAAAGCTGCAAGGCATAAATGAGGGTGTTGGCTGCACAGAGCCATGAACTGAAAAAGCAAACGTGGATATTTGTGGCTGGGAAGAGCAGATGTGACACCTGGAATGCTCAGGTGTGTGTGTCCCTCAGAGAGGAAGAGAAACTTGAGGTGCTCACACTGATCCCTTTGAAATATTGGGGAGTTCCCCATTCTTTCAGCTGTAATGAGAGTTTTGGTGCTGCAGCTGAACTGCAGCAGCCTGTGGGTACCTGAGGGCAATGTCTGCTCAAAACATCATGGAAGGCAAAGTAAATGACTGACAGCAGCAATTGCTTGAGGTTTTGGGGATTTTTTGGTTTGTTTAATTGGTTGTTTGTTTTGTTTTGTTTTTTTCAATAATTTGGGTTGGATGGGATCTTGAAGCTCATCCAGTTCCACCCCTGCCATGGGGACACCTCCCACTGTCCCAGGCTGCTCCAGCCCCAGTGTCCAGCCTGGAACTGAACATTCCAGGGATCCAGGGGCAGCCACAGCTGCTCTGGCAATTCCATCCCAGCCCCTGCCAGGGAACAATTCCTAATTCCCAAGATCCCATCAAACCCTACTCTGAAGCCATTCCCTGTGTCCTGTCCCTCCCTGCCTTTTCCCCAGCCCCTCTCCAGCTCTCCTGGAGCCCCTCCAGGCCCTGCCAGGGGCTCTGAGCTATATCAGAAGTACAAATGTCACCAAGGACAGTCACAGAGCAAGGTGCTCCACCTCCCCTCTGCTTCCATGGAGTGGAAAACCTGAACCCAGAGCTCCTGTGCCATCAGTGGCTGTGGACACCCCAGTGTCCCTCCTGTCCCTGCTCCAGGCTGAGAGCTGAGCCCTCTGCTCTGATCTTTACACACTTTACACTCTGAGTCTTGAGTGATCTTTTACACAGCCACACTCTGAGTCCTGGAAATAAAAGTGGGTCCTGATCCCTCACATTCAAATGGGTTTTTTGTTTTTGCTTGGATAAACACAACCTGTGGAGCTGAAGCCTCTCTGAAGAATCACCTTGGATCCTCACAGGAGAGCCCTGGAGGGGCTGGGGAGGGGCTGGGAAGGGGCTGGAGCCCCAGGAGGGGCTGGGGGAGCTGGGAAGGGGCTCAGCCTGGAGAAAAGGAGGCTCAGGGGGGCCCTTGTGGCTCTGCACAACTCCCTGCCAGGAGGGGCAGGGAGGGGGGGACAGGGACAGGAGGAGAGGGAACAGCTCAGGCTGGGCCAGGGCAGGCTCAGGGTGGGCACAGCAGGAATTTCCCCATGGAAAGGGAGTTCAGGGGTTGGCAGGGGCTGCCCAGAACACAGATCTCTGTGTAGATCTGGCTCTTTGGAGCATGGCTTTGGGGTCACCTTGGTGGTGCTCTGTTACACCTTGGACCCCATCACCTTACAGGTCTTTTCCAACCTAAACCATTCCAAGTTCAAAGTTCTCTCCACTTCCACACAAGATTCCATAAACAGGCAAATGAGGCTCCTGATGGTACCAGAGGGCCAAAGGTTCATGGTTTGGCCTCAAGGAGAGCTGAGGTTTTATTTGGGATTGCAGTGGTTCCCAGAACCTGCAGCCCAGGTGTGCAATGGTCACAGTCATCCTGTCCCACCTGCCACTTGTCACAATCAACCCCTCCAGAGCCTGGGGTTTCCAGGGAATGGAAACTGGGAGTGGCAGCCCTGCTGAACCCCCATTTTCCTGCCAAGTCCCAGAGCAGAGGGAGGCAGAGCAGCAGCTGCAGCAGCAGGGTTTGGCAGAGGCCACTGATTGCCACAGCTCCCGTGGGCAGGGACAGCTCAGTGTCTGAGTTCCCACAGCAGCACTCCTGCTTTCCAGTCTCATTCCTTTTCCTTTCATCTCCTCACCACAGTGAAGTCCTGAATCTCCTGATTCACCTTATCCCCTTCTCCCTTCACACTGCTAAGCTGGGGGACCTTTGTGCCACAGGACATGGGAGGTGCAAACATTCCAAAAGAGGTTGATTCACCAGGGGAAAATGCATCCAGAGGGTTTGAGTAAAAGGACATGGTGTGCAGTCCCAGCAGAGGATTAGTCTGGGGAGGTGTGACCACATGCCTGCCCCATTTTGTGTGTTCTTCCTTAATCCCTCAGGTTTGCCCATCCCCTCGAAGGATTTCTTCATCTAAAACCTCCCCACCCTGTCTGGGAAAGGGGAGGGAGGGGCAGGAAAGAGGAGGGTGGGAAAAGGAAAAAAATGCATGTGGGGAAGCAGAGGAGACCAAGGAAGGATGCAAAGGATGCTCCTGTCAGACCTTTCCTTCTGGGGCAAAGGTGCTGGGATTTCATGGAGCTTCAGATGGGACAAGGGGAATGAACAGGGAAGGGCAGGGGAGCAGCCAGAGTCTTTCTAGAAGATTCTTTGGGGCTCAGAAGAGAAATCAAACCTGCCCCCCTCAGGGTGCTTTGTGTGCCAGAGTGCCCTTCTTGGACTGGTGGATGAGCCAGGAGGGACATCCTCATGTTGGTGTATTCCATGGATGTTGTATTCCATGGACATTGGTGTATTCCATGGATGTTGGTGTATTCCATGGATGTTGGTGTATTCCATGGATGTTGTATTCCATGGACATTGGTGTATTCCATGGATGTTGTGTTCCATGGACATTGGTGTATTCCATGGATGTTGTGTTCCATGGACATTGATGTATTCCATGGATGTTGTGTTCCATGGACATTGGTGTATTCCATGGATGTTGTATTCCATGGATATTGATGTATTCCATGGATGTTGTATTCCATGGACATTGGTGTATTCCATGGATGTTGTATTCCATGGACATTGGTGTATTCCATGGACATTGGTGTATTCCATGGATGTTGTATTCCATGGACATTGGTGTATTCCATGGACATTGGTGTATTCCATGGATGTTGTATTCCATGGATATTGATGTATTCCATGGACATTGGTTTATTCCATGGATGTTGGTGTATTCCATGGACATTGGTTTATTCCATGGATGTTGGTGTATTCCATGGACATTGATGAATTCCATGGACATTGATGTATTCCATGGATGTTGTGTTCCATGGACATTGATGTTCAGAGAGGTTTTGATGACAGCTGTGAGCTGGATCAGGATGGATGTGCAGGGATACTTGGGCTGACTTTGGGTCCAGCCCTGCCAAAGTGGTTCTGCTCTCCTGGCTTAAGTGAAGTGCATGGAATTCCATGGGGAATTGGGATGGAACAGCCCCTGGAGAGCCTGAATGGAGCTAAGTTCCCATCAACACCCACTTTCATGGAGTGTGGTGTTGGTAACCTGCATGTTCATGGAATTCCAGAATTATTCCTGAGAAGTGGATGGAGGAGTGAAGGATCTGTTTCCATAATTCCTCAGGAAAACAAGCGGCCTGATCCCCATGGGCAGGAGAATTCCACCACTTCCTGACTCCTTAGCAAGGATTGCTCCCAGGCACATTTAAAAACAAAGCTGTTTAGAAGACAGAGGGCTGAATAAATGAAGGATTAAATCTGGGCTCTGAAAAAATCCAGGACACTCCTGAGCCTTGTTCTGTTGGAAGCTCTTCCTGGTATCCTCATCTCATTCCCACTGCCATGGGAAGGGAACATCCCCTAGACCAGGTTGCAAACCAGACGTGGGAACTCACAAATTTACGTGTCTTAATCCCTTCTATTTTTAGTGATTATTTTATTCTTATTACTAACGAGTCAGGGAAGAGAAATGGGTTGGAGTTCCACCTCAACCTGAGGAAAGATGTCTTTCCATGGAGCCCTGGAGCAGCTGCCCAGGGAGGTGATGGATTTTCCCTCTCTGGGGACATCCCAAACCCACCTGCATGTGTCCCTGTGTCACCTGCTCAGGGTGACCCTGCCTGGGCTGGGTGAAATCCAGAGATTTCTTCCAACCATAATATAATTCTGGGATTCTGGGATGGTGCTACTGGTGAGGTCCACGCTGTGTTTGTGCCACAGGCAGGAACAGGAGGAACAAATCCAGCCAGAATTCTGGGATGAGCACCTGGCCACTGGGTACAGCCTGTGCCAAGCTCAGAGTTTGGCAGAAATACCAAGTCAGGTCTAGAACTGCTGCGTGTTTTGGGTTTGCTGCACCCTGTGGTTGACTATTAAAGAAGTGCTGGTTATTTTGACACAGCCCAGAGAGGCTCATTCCCATTGCTGGGACTGGGATGGAGTCCTGGGACTGTGGACCCAGTGGGTGCTGCACAATCAGAGGGGAAGCAAAGGCCAGGTCAGGACATTTGAATGACCCAGAAAAGCAGAGCAGCCACCCCACACGGCCTCCTGCAGTGGCATCTTCTGAGCCTGACTGCCAGAGAAAGTTCCATTTCCACTGCTGTTTATCTTGGCAGGAAAAATCTCAGTTGGACACACAACCACCCCCAGGAGGTCACAGAGGCCAAAACTCATCCCGAGGCCGCACAAAACCCGGAGGCTTGGGGTTATGTGGGGCTTCCCACGTGGTTCAAAGCAAGGAGAGCAGATAATTTCCAACCCAAGGAAGGCAAACAAGGGGTGTCAGCACAGGAGTTAAGAAATCCCTGCCCATGAAACCTGGGATGTGTTGCATGAGCTACAGGAACGTTCTTTGTTTCTTGTTTCCTCCCCATGCCTTGACCTTGGACCCATTTGTGATTGTGCAAACGGGTCTTGCAACCCAGCTCCTGCTTCCAGCAGAAAATCCTGGCCTTGGAGGGGCAGGCAGAGGCCAGCCCTGCCCTAGACCCCCTTGGCAAGGGTCTCAGAAGCCCTGGCATAGTGCCCAGGGGTCCTGGGGACTGGATTTAAATCCCTGGAGAAATTTGCCAACGTTGCAGGAAGAATTACAAGTCACAAAAAAATAAGTAGAGCATAAATTGGATTGTTAGAAGGTAGAAAAGAGAAATTTTAGAAATGTTTATATTAGGGGGTTTGAAGCTAATATGGAGGATTTGGGGTGTGGTGTGTCTTTTCTTTCCTTTTTTTTTCATGCCATCCATGTTAAGTGCCAGGCTGGCATTCTTGGATTGGTCTGGGACAGAGTTGGACAGTGTAATAAAATTGTCATGTATTGGAAAGTAATTGTAAATATTAGGTGTGTAATTTATAGTATAAAAGAGAAGTCCTGCCCAAGGGCAGGCAGTGTGCCCTGGATCTCAAGCAGAACAGACTCTGTGAGTTAGAGAAAGAATTCCTTAGGTAAGAAACAATAAACAACCTTGGAAACCTCAGAAAACAGCCTGTGGCTGCTTCTTTGGTGACCAGCTGGGAAAACCTGAACTTTAAACCACCTGAATGTCCTGTTGTGGGGATCTCAGGCTCAGGAGACCCCACAGGCAGTGACAGTGTCCCTCGCTGGGATGGCTCCCAGGGTGAGGGGATGTGGATTTGGGAGATGATCTGTGCTCCAGTGATGGCACTGGGGGAAGGTGGTGAGCTGGGGGAGGGCAGGGCTGGGTGGGTGTCACTGTCTGTGGGGTCTCCTGAGCCTGAGGTCACCCACAGCAGGACATTTGGGGGTTTGGAGCTCAGGATTTCCCAGCTCGAGCACTGAAGGAGAGTCAGGAGCCGTTTCCTGAGGTTCCCAAGGTTGTTTATTGTTTCTTACCTAAGGAATTCTTTCTCTAACTCACAGAGTTCTGTCTGGCACATCAATCCAGGGCACACTGCCTGCCCTTGGGGCAGGACTTATCTTTTATACTATAAATTACACACCTCATGGTTACAATCACTTTCCAATCCATGACACCTTTATTACACTGTCCAACTCTGTCCCAAACCAATCCAGTGGTGCCATCCTGACCCAAAGATGGATGGCATGGAGAAGAAGAAAGAAAAGACACACCGTGCCCAAAATCCTCCATCTTAACCTTAAACTCCCTAATACAAACATCTCTAAAAATTCACTTTTCTACCTTCTAACGATCTAATTTATGCTCAATTTATTTTTTGTGACTTGTAATTCTTCTTACAATGTTGGTAATTTTTTTCCAGGGGCTCAAATCCAGTCCCCAGGGGTCTTGGACACTGTGCCAAGGCCTCTGAGCCCCCTGCCTGGAGGGTCTCTTGGTATCCAGGGAAGCCAGGGGAACACCCTGGGCTCCCCCAGATGGGATTTTGGGGAGGATTTGTTCCCTGACACAGGGTGCCCCTGGAGCCCTGTCCAAGGCCAGGTTGGACACTGGGATGGGATAATGGGATGGGATGGGATGGGATGGGATGGGATGGGATGGGATGGGATGGGATGGGATTTTGGGATGGGATTTTGGGATGGGATGGGATTTTGGGATGGGATGGGATAATGGGATAATGGGATGGGATGGGATGGGATTTTGGGATGGGATGAGATGGGATGGGATGGGATGGGATGGGATGGGATGGGATAATGGGATGGGATGGGATGGGATGGGATGGGATGGGATGGGATGGGATGGGATGGGATGGGATGGGATGGGATAATGGGATGGGATGGGATGGGATGGGATGGGATGGGATGGGATGGGATGGGATGGGATGGGATTTTGGGATGGGATGGGATGGGATCCATGGGATCCATGGGATCGATGGGATGGGATTGGATGGGATGGGATTTTGGGATGGGATGGGATGATGGGATTTTGGGATGGGATTTTGGGACGGGATGGGATGATCAAGATCCCTCCTAACCTGAATCCATGTTTCCATAGAGCAAATCCATGGAGATTTTCACCAGGCTCCTCCCAGCTCTCTGAAATCTGCTGGGACCTGCATTTTGGGAGGCAGGGACTGTGCAATTCCTCTCCTCCTGCTGGGAAGTGCCTCTCACAGGGTCTGTGCCTGGCTTGGAGCTGGAGCTGCTCAGAGATGATTTCCTGAGCCAGAGGCTCCCCTGGGAGCTGGAGTGCCTCCAGCTGAAGGTTATTCGGGGTGAGCTGCCTGAGGGATTTCAGCAGATAATTCTGTGCCTCTCTAGAACACCCTGGCTGCAGAACAGTAATCTTTTAATTGGATTCTCCCTGGATAATTGCCCTGCTGGAGCTGCTCCTGTCCAGCTCTCTAGAAACACATCCTGGTGTGTCCATGGGAGGCTCCAGAAACAGCTCCAGGAGAAAGCCAGGAACTGTTAATTCACCTTGGAATTTCTACAATGCTCTGAGTGTGCTGGCCACAAAAGCCTGGTTTATACATTTATCCCACCAACACCATGGAAGTGCCTTTTCATCCTGCTTTTTTTTGGTTCCACATTTAAGAGCCATGGGTTGAGTATTTCTGGTGCTGCCTTTCACTGACCTGAGGATGGAACAAAGATAAGGAATTACCATTTTCATCAAAATTCGTGCTCATTTTGAAAATAAATCAGCTTTTTCCAGTGTGTCTGCAGACCTTGGTGTGTGTGTAAATCTGGGATTGTGTGCAGTGTCCAACTTGGAGGGGGCGATCCTGGAGCTTGATTTTCAGGAATTTGCTGCAGAAAAAAAAAAACAAGCACAAGGTTCCTAATCCAAATTGGTTAAAATAGACACCAGATTCCAGCTAAAAGTCAGGATTTGGTCCCACAAACATCCAAGAGTCTGGAGTTAATTGGGTGTTTATTTGTTTGTCTGCTGCAGTGACCTTCAGCCTGTTGTCCCTGTCCCTGTGGGAATCAGTGGATGTCACAGGACACACTCCTGGCTTTGCATGTGTGTCTCCACTGAGGTGATCCCAAAAGATATTCCAAGGGAAAAGCCAGCACTCACCTCTTCAGGGTGAATTCCAGAATTTTCTTTGACAAGGAGACAGAGCTGACCCTCCTGATGGCAATTCCCTCCAATGCTAATCCAGAGCTGGGCTCAAACCTGCACCCCAGAGATTCAGCTGTGCAGGGAGCTGGGATTCAGCTCTGGGTATTCCCCATGTTGATCCATTCCCATCTGAGCTGGGATTTCAGAGCAGTGAAAAATCTGCTGATCCCAAGTGGAAATTTGGGGATGAAATGAACTGAAAATCTGCTGATCCTCCTGGCAAACTGATCCTCCTCCAGAACAGCCCCCACCATCCCAATTCCAAACTGTGGAATGATTTGGATGGCTTGGCTGAAGACAAAGAGCCTGGAACTCTGCAGGGGTCCCCATTTCTGGGGGTTGATTTTGCCAACCCACACCCAGAATGATCAAATTCTGCATCATTAAAATGCAAACACAGATCCCACAGCTCAAATTTCACCTGGAGCAATTTAATCCCAGAAAGGAGGTCTCAAACCTCTCATCAAACCCAGAATTTCTCTTAAAAATGATCCCTAAAACTTCATATTTTGTGCTTTATTCAGGTTTTAATTTTGATAAATATTCCACATATTGCTGAGAATATCAGAATTAAAACCACAAGTGGTCAGGAGTGGGTTGGGGAGTGATGTGTCATTTGTGTCCTCACTTACCAGGAGCCCAAAGCTGTGGGGAGGAGATTTATTCCCATTTATTCCAAAGGCTCTGTCTCAGCCCTTTGTCTGACCTCCAGCTCTGCCTAAACATCCTGATAAACCACAGGGAGGCTGATTAGATAGAAAAAATATCTGGGGCACTTCTGCCAGGGAAGCAGGAGAGGATTTAATCTCATCCAGAGACACATTTTTTCATAAATCAGGACAGGGAGATGTCCCTTGGTTTTTCCCTTGGAGCACCCTGGAGGATGCAGCTCCAGTTGGAATCACTGCTCCCAGTCCCATTTCCTGTTGGAAGGGATAATTAAAGGAGCAAAATGTTTATCTTTCCCTTTGGATATCCTTGCAGTAAAAAAAGTCCATGTCAATAATGCATGGGAACCCAAAATGGGATTCTCCTGCTTTTTACACACGTAGATTAAAAAAAAACTATATAACAAAAGAATCTAAAGAACAAAAAAACTATTAAAAATAAACTATAAACCAAACAGGCCATGGAAGAAATGGCCAAATAGGAAGAAGTGATGCTCTGACCCCAATGAATTCCAGGCATTTTGATTATTTGGCTGGAATGATGGATACATTCCTGTCTGGAATTCTCTGAGGTGTAACCAGGTGCTTTAACCTGTCCTTTGACAAGAAGCAATGATTTTAAGCTGACAGAGAATGGAATTAGATGGGATATTAGGAAGAAATTCCTCCCTGGGAGGGTGGGCAGGGCTGGCACAGGGTGCCCAGAGCAGCTGGGGCTGCCCCTGCATCCCAAGGTCAGATTTCCTGGTGACAGGATCACCACAGACTCCAAAAATTCAAAGGAAAACATGGATTTGCTGAGTCTCCTTCAGGAAAGCAAAGGGAAGTGTGAATCTCCAAGGTGTGTTACCCATATTTAAACCAGAGGGGCTGAGGAACCCAAAAACCTTTGAGGATTTGGGTGGTTTGGGACTGAAACTCCCATAATGGACAGTGGAGCTGGGAAGGGGCTGGAGTCATGGGAGAATCCCCAAAATCCCAAATTCCTGAGGCTGGAGAATCCCAAATGCCAGCCCAGGCAGTCCCAGCTGTGCCCTGTCCCCACCTTGTCACCCTGAGTGCCACCTCCAGGTGACACCTGCAGGGATGGGCACTGCAAACCTCCCTGGGCAGCTCTTCCCAAACCCTGACTGTTGCATTTTTATTTTCTTTTTGTCACAGTTGGGATTCAAAGTTCCAGAGATGGTATTGTTTTTGTTAGGTGCTTATTAATTTTTATCTATATTACAGTGAGTTTTACAGTACTTTAAGCTCACAAACTAAAAATGGAGACATCTCTCTCTCTCTCAAGGTTCTTAAAGGGAAAACTGTCCAATTAGGCAATGACACTTAAATTATTTTTAATTTAATAAATAATTACACGTGGCCTGTAATGCGGATTTTTTTAATTTAGTTAGAAAACATCACCCAGACTTAAGAAGAAAAAGGTAAAGAAGAAGGACAAAACTTCTGCCCTAAAACTTCCATTTTGCTTTATATATTTTATTATATCCTAAACCCTTAAATTCTAAGTTTGTGACTATGTGATATTACACACTTCTATTTAAACTATACACCCATAATCTCAGTTTTATTACTTAATTTTGGAAGCCTTAGGATAAAAGTAGTATTTTTGGAGGTTGGTGCTTATCAGTACAGAAATTTTCAGTGAGCAGGGTTCCAACCCCTGAGCTCCCTTTCCATGGGGAAATTCCTGCTGTGCCCACCCTGAGCCTCCTTGATTAGTGGTTTGTTTTAGTCTCTTCTGCTTTCACTCAGAGCCAGGATTAAAAAATACCTGAAGGAAATAAATTTTCTCATGTTCAGGCTTGGCTGTTTATTAAATCTTATCAAAAGTACAGAGAGTTTAACAACACTGCTGGAAATGAGGAAAAATGGAAGCAGATCCAGCTGCTACAAGGTCTCTTAAAGCTAAACAGTTTAATGGAGAATTAACACCTATATTATTTATGCTTTTAATTCTATAATAAATTCATAGGACTCTTAGTGTGACACTGATTGATCAACCAGAAACTACAACTTGAAACCCATAAAGAAGAAGGAAAATGAACACTGAAGGAAACACTACTCAAAATTCTTCTTCTTGTCCTGTACATATTACTATACTATAAACCCCTCAAATTTAAAACCCTTTACTTTCAGTACACTGAAATAGAATTATTATTTTATAATAATAATTTTAACTCCATCACTCAAATTTGGGAGCTTCTCTAATGCTTCAGGTCCAAAGCAGAGTTCTCCAGGGGGTCAGTGCCAGACAGCACAGAAAGCTCAAAACCCCCCAGGTTTGTGGGATCTCAGAGCAGCCTGGCTGGCATTTTTCGGGAGCCACCACAGCGTGTCCCCACCGAGCTGTGCTTCCATCCCTCCATCCCTCCCTCCATCCCTGCTCCTTCCAGCAGGAGCGCGTCCAGCTGCGAGCACATCTGCACGGTCATAAATCCACCCCCGAGCGCTGCTCCGGCCGCTTCCACGGGCAGGGCTGGCAGGAAAAATCCTCCTGACCTTCAGCTGTGCCCAATCCACCCGGATCGGGGCTGGAGAGGCGAGGATGGAATCGTAAAAAAAAAAAAAAAAATTCAAAAAAATTCAAAACCTGACAAAGCGAGCAACAGAGAAAACCCAATCCACCCGGATCGGGGCTGGGGAGGCGAGGATGGAATCGTAAAAAAAAAAAAAAAAAAAAAAAAAAAAAAATTAAAAAAAAAAAAATCAAAACCTGACAAAGCGAGCAACAGAGAAAACTCAATCCACCCAGATCGGGGCTGGGGAGGCGAGGATGGAATCGTAAAAAAAAAAAAAAAAAAAAAAAAAAAAAAAAAAAAAAAAAATCTAAACCTGACAAAGCGAGCAACAGAGAAAACTCAATCCACCCGGATCGGGGCTGGGGAGGTGAGGATGGAATCGTAAAAAAAAAAAAAAAAAAAAAAAAAATTCAAAACCTGACAAAGCGAGCAGCAGAGAAAACCCAGCGGCAGGGAAAGGTCAGGATTCAAGGATTCAAGGTCTGCTGCTCATTACTGAGGAATAACACCAGGAGCTGGTCTCATCTGCATAATGGGGCTTCATGCTGGGCTCTGACACATCCCAAAATTGGGGGCTGACATGGAGTAGGGGCAGGGTGGAAATTAGGGAGAAATTGTTCCCTGGGAGGGGCTGGGATGGAATTGCCAGAGCAGCTGTGGCTGCCCCTGGATCCCTGGAATGTTCAGTTCCAGGTTGGACACTGGGGCTGGAGCAGCCTGGGACAGGGGAGGTGTCCCTGCCATGGCAGGGCTGGGATGGGATGGGATTTTCCATGGAGTGGAGCTGCAGGAGCTGTGGGGTACAGGGAGGTCTCTGGCCAAACCAGAGGGTGAAAGAGAAAAAATGAAAGGATTCCTTCAAGGAGGAAGAGAAACCATTTGAGATGGGGAGAGAGACTTCTGCCTCAAATGGGAAGAGTTTCAGGAAGTCCAGGGACAGGAAAATCCCCCTGGAGAGAGCTGGGAAGGGGCTGAGCCTGGAGAAAGGGGCTCAGGGGGACCTTGTGGCTCTGCACAACTCCCTGCCAGGAGGGGCAGGGAGGGGGGGACAGGGACAGGAGAGGGAACAGCTCAGGCTGGGCCAGGGCAGGCTCAGGGTGGGCACAGCAGGAATTTGCCCATGGAAAGGGAGCTCAGGGGTTGGAAGTGCCCAGGGAGGTTTGCAGTGCCCATCCCTGCAGGTGTCACCTGCACGTGGCACTCAGAGCTCTGGGCTGGGGACAAGGTGGGGACAGGGCACAGCTGGCACTGCCTGGGCTGGGATTTGGGCTTTTCCAGCCCCAGATTTGGGATTCTGTGGAACTGTGTGACCATGGAGTCAATGAGGTGGAGCAGCTCTGGTCAGGTCAGGGGCACCTCCAGCAGTGACAAGGAGCAGAGCAGGGGCACAGATGTCACGCAGATGTCACACAGATGTCACACAGATGTCACTGCTGGGTGCTGAGCAGCAGCACTGACTGAGATCTCTCCTTGTAGAAGGCCAGGGGTGGGCTCCAGCCACCAAATCCAATGGGATTTTGTCTTTCAGGTCACCCCACTCCCCTACAGATCTGCCTGTTCCTGCCTTGATCACTGCACCCCAAAATCCCAGCCTGGGCATCCCTGGCAGCTCCTGGAGCTCTGGGGAGCCTGGGCAGTGCCCAGCACCCTCTGGGGGAACAACCTTTCCCAAAATCCATCCCAAATCCCTCCTGTGCTCCCTGGGTGCTGTCAGAGATCAGAGCTGTCCCTCTGAGGAGCTGCAGTGGCACTTTCAGGATCACAGAGCTCCTTGACATGGCACCAGCAGAGAACTGAGGGCCCTGGGGCTGTTTCAACTCTGCTATTTTTTTGATCCTCTTGATTTTTGTTATTTTTGGAGAGAGGTGCCATGGACCCCCTTTTTTTCCAGCCTCTTTTAGCTCCGAGTTTGAGAAGCAAAGAGCAAATCCCCCTTATCCTGGAGCACTGCCACGGGCAGCTGAGGGATCAAGGGGGTCAGAGGGATCTGAGCTTGCAGCCTGGAGAAGGAAAAGGTCAGGCCAGCATGTGCTGACCCTCCCCAGCCTCCTGCAGGGCCATGACCCTTGTCCTGGGCACAGGGAATGAGTGACCTCTGCAACTGCAGAGGTTCCAGATGTGCAATCCAGTGGGAGCTGACTTTCAGGAATGATTCCTTGCCAGAAGCTGCTCTGTGAGGCCAGTGCTGATTGCTGGTCCTTGACCACAGGATGACACTTGCCAGCCACAAAGGATTGTGGCCAGGCTTGCCTCGCTGTGCACTCGCTGACCTGCAGGACAGTCCCCTCCTCTGTCACCCCTGGGACATTCCCACCCTGTCCCATCCCTGCAGGACCTGCTGCGCCCCCCCTGGGCAGGCTGGGGGGATGTGACCCACTTGGGGTTCAGTTGGGGGAGACACAGGGGACTCATTGCAGGTACAACTCTCATGGGAGGGGAAAAGGAGGGACAGCTCTGATCTCTGACAGCACCCAGGGACAGGCTGGGGCTGGGCCAGGAGGGATTTGGGATGGATTTTAGGGCAAGGTTCTTCCCCCAGAGGGTGCTGGGCACTGCCCAGGCTCCCCAGAGCTCCAGGAGCTGCCAGGGATGCCCAGGCTGGGATTTTGGGGGGGCTGGGACTGGATGATCCCTGGGGTTTATTCCAGCTCAGGATATTCCATGGCTCAGTCCCACCAAGGTCAGCACTGCTGGATGCTCATCAGGCTCCAGCAGAGTGAGGATTTAAGCCATGTTCACATCCAAGATGTGATTTGGGATAAATTCACCTTTTTACTTATTTATTGATTTTTATTTTTTTAAAGGTTTATTTTTCCCATCTCCATTCAGCTCTGAGGCAGAGCTTTGCAGGAAGGAATCTGTGTGTGTGTGAATGAGCTTGAGATGTTCCCCACTGGCATCTGCTCCCCTAAAAACCCATCAGGAATCTGAGGAAGGTGCTGCTCCTGCCATCCCACCTTGTCTTAAAAATGGTCCAGGTCAGGATGTGGGAATGAATGGAAGAGGAAAAAGCAAAGTCCTCAATCTGCTTGGGTCAGCACTGCTGGACCAGGGAGAGGCTGGGGCTGGGCCAGGAGGGATTTGGGATGGATTTTGGGAAAGGTTCTTCCCCCAGAGGGTGCTGGGCACTGCCCAGGCTCCCCAGAGCTCCAGGAGCTGCCAGGGATGCCCAGGCTGGGATTTTGGGGGGCTGGGACTGGATGATCCCTGGGGTTTATTCCAGCTCAGGATATTCCATGATCCTGTGATCTCTCCCAGGCACTCAGGACACATCTGGCAGGAGCTCAGGATGGGGCTGAATTCCCCATGGTCATTTGGGTGGTCTCAGGGCTGATAAGGATGGCAGAGCAGATAATCCCAGCCTGGGGCTGGGATCTCCTGTCAACAGCAGGACAGCAAACAGGGCAGGGGTGGCAGGTGGGGACCTCCAGCAAGGACAGGGCTTGTGGTGATCTGAGAGGCCCAAACCTTCTGTGAGTGACAAATCTGGGGAGCACCACAGGGCAACACTCCCCCAGAGTGCAGCACACACAGCCAGGGGTCCCTGGGCTGGTTCCTGCACTGCTCCTGCTCTGGAATTGCTGCTGGAATGAGCCAGGGACTGCCCCCTGTCCCATGTCACCCATGGAGTGACAGCTTCCCACAGAGCTACAGCTTCTCACCACTTCCACTGCTGTTCATTCCTGAGGAGCTGCTAATTATTGTTCATTAATAAAGGTGACCTGAAAGCATCTTCTCAGCAGGAAGTGTTCCAGGCCAGGCTGGGTGAGGCTTGGAGCCCCCTGGGACACTGGGAGGTGTCCCTGCCCGTGGAATGGGATGAACTTTAAGGTCCCTCCCAACCCAAACCAGTCTGGATTCCTGGATTCCACAGCAGGACAATTGTCCCTCCAAGCCAGGCTCTGTGCAGGATTCCTCAGCTGCTCTTCCAGCCCTGAGCCCTCCAGACACCAGGAGATGGTTGCAGCAGGAAAAAGAAAAGCAGTGGCACAAGGAAGATTCCAACACTTTTAATCCCACTTGGTTCTCCTGATTTAACTGGACAAACAACTCCCTGGCACACAAGCTCACAAAACACATTCCAGTAAAGGATTAGAAATTGAACTTCACCTTTCCCAGCCCCTTGGGGATAACCCAGCTCCTGGGTTTGTGCTCACACAGGGAAAAAGGGCCAGCAGTGAGTTGGGGTGACTTTGCTTGGGCTGTTGGACCCTGCAGACACAGGGATGGGTCCAGCAGCTCTGGCTGTGCTGTCAAATCCCAACCCTCAGCAGATTTGCCCTTCTTAGAAAGGTGGTCACACATTTTCCCCCTCAATCTGGAGCAGCAAAAGTGGGGTTTTTCCACTCTCCCATAAAGCAACAGCCACGTCTTTGCTCCAGCTTTCACTCACCCAAGCAAATTTCACCTCCAGGCAAGCACCACCCACGGAAAACTCCATGTCCAAAGGTGAGTGTTTTGGAAAGTTAGGAGAGTGTGAAAAATAGGGGCCAGAATGGAAACTATTCCTGCAGTAGCAGGCAAAGGATTGGATTCCCATCTTGGATTCCTCCTCCACAGCGTCCCCAGCCAAGGCTGTCACACACCAAGGACAAACAAAGCCAACAATGGGCTGACCAAAATTCAATGTTATTCCCCAGGACATAGTTGAGGTGAGGGGAGTTATGTGGGATGAAGGCTGAGGTTAAGTGAACACAAAGGAGAAGGAATTCGGGCACTTTGGGGGATGTGCAGGGAACATTTTTCCTTCCCATCTGGTGCAAATTGGAGATTGCCAGGCACAAAATCCATTCCCTGGGCCAAGCCAGTGGTCGGGCTTAAAAACAAGGCAATTGTCTTCGAAAACTTAAATATTGTTTCTCTAGGATTTGTGGTTGTGTGGCCTCGAGCTGTTGCTTGGGGAATGCTGGGTGAGGTGAGTGACCCTGCTGAGGCCAGGCTGGAAGGGGTCACAGAAACGCTCCAGCACCTCTGAGCTGAGTCCCTGAGCAAGTTTTGGAAGTTTTGGCACTTCCAAAAGGTGTTGGTCGAGGAGGAGCTTCCCATCCCACCTCTCTCCTCATTCCCTGGCTGCTCCATTTTGTTGGCTTTTTAAAAATTTAATTTAATTTAATTTAATTTAATTTTTAATTTAATTTTTAATGTTTTTTTGTTTGTCCTTCCCTGTGCACTCCTTTGCTGAGGGGCACAGGGAGGCTGGAGAAAGGCAGAAAGGATCCACAGGCAGTGGCAGAAGAGCTGCTTCATCCCAAATCCTCAGGGATGGAAAAGATTCCCAAGGCCACAGCTGTGCCCATGCCCACCTTGTCACCCCCAGGTGACACCTGCAGGGATGGGGACCCCAAACCTCCCTGGGCACTTCCAACCCCTGAGCTCCCTTTCCATGGGGAAATTCCTGCTGTGCCCACCCTGAGCCTCCTTTTCTCCAGGCTCAGCCCCTTCCCTGCTGCTCTGCTCCCAGCCACACAGTTCCAGCTGTGCTGGTGATGAGCAAAGCTGGAGAAAACCCTGAGAGCCACAAACACACTTTTTATTTACCTGGTGGAAATCTCGGCTGCCCTGGAACCAAAGTTCACAATTTTCCCTCTCCTTTCTCACCATTTTTTTTTTTTTTACACTTCCACAGCCAGCCCAAAAATTATTTTAAACAATCTCATTTCCAAGACAGCAGTGGCTGAGGAAGTTCATTGCTGCATTTGGGATCATCTGAATTTACCTTGACATGATTTTAAATTCTTTTTGTGCTCTATAAATGGGTTTCCATTAAATCACCCATAATATTCCTTTAACCCCTGGTCAATGTTTGCCTTGCAGTGCCTATATTTAAATATGATTAGAGGAACTCTGCCTCCTGATGAAGCAATTCCATATAAAGCAAACTTACTGTAATTTAATTTCTCTTTTGAACTGGAGGCAGAGCCTGAATCCACATTTATTTCATGGAACTGAGGGGGTGGGAATGGGATTTGATTACGAGAATAAATATAAAATCACATGATTGAAAAATTAATAGCTTCCCTTATCCGACTTTAATCTGCTTAAATAACTTTAGGAAAGGCTCAAGGCCTGGAATATTTGACTATTCCATAGTACAGCAGCCAATCAGCTCAGCAGAGTTCTCTTGGAAAATCCTTGCTTAATTTTCTCCATGAAAACCAAATATTTAGGATTTCAAACAATACCTTGATGCAGCAAATTAAACATGTTTTGACCAGCTGAGAATTTATTGGGATTTTTTTCCTGTTATAAAAAAAAAAAAAAATTGTGGATATTTTAGTGGAATGTTTGTTGTTAACTGAGGTCAGGCTCCAGGGGGAACTCGTGTTTGATATCCTGGATAAATCCACACTGGGAGTTGGACAATGCCATGACCAAATCCCAGCAAATGGATCACAGCAGGTCAATTCCATTCGGTGAGCAAAAGTTTTCCCAGGGAAATTTAAAGGATGTAACTCCATGGCACCCAGTGAAAAATTTAAAGCATGTTCCCCAAAAGAGTAATTCGTGCACAACCTTTGTGTTCCCTGTAAAAACCTCTGCTTGAAGGAAGTCTCCAATATTATCAGACCATGGAATTGTAGAATTCCACAATGGTTTTGACTGGAAGGAGCTTAAGGATCACCCAGTGCCAGCCCTGCCATGGCAGGGACACCTCCCAGTGTCCCATTGCTCCAGCCCCAGTGTCCAGCCTGGAACTGAACATTCCAGGGATCCAGGGGCAGCCACAGCTGCTCTGGCAATTCCATCCCAGCCCCTCCCAGGCAACAATTCCTAATTCCCAAAATCCCACCCAGCCCTGCCCTCTGGCAGTTTAAACCATTCCCTCTCTCCTGGCACTATTTGCAGGGATAAAAACTCCCCCCCTCTCCTTAAGACACTGGAAAACCTCAAGGAGTTCTCCTGGAGCCTCCTCTTCTCTAGAACTTGGAAAACTAAACCCACAAGCTGAGGACAATCTTGGGAAAGAATTCCCTGCTCAAGGAGCTGGAGATGTCGATTGTGACTGGCAGCTCCTTTTTGGGATGCCACATTACTCCACCCCTTCCCAGAAGGGGCAGAAATTCCACCAGGAGTGGGGAGATTCCAGCAACTGCAGGAACCTCCTGCCTCATTTGTACCAATCTTTAATTTCTGGAGAAAGTCCAACAGGTCTGTGAGAGCTGGGGAAGGAAAACCACCTTTGGGGTCTCTCTTTACAGGGAGGGGAATTCCAGCAGAATGGATTTTTTCATGGAATGGAGCATCCAGTGGTTCATCCATGGGAAGAGTGGGAGGGCACAGGACACAGCTCAGCCCTCCTGCATTCCTGGCACTCTGGGATTTCCCCTTGGGCTGGAGGCTGTGGTCAGAGTTTATCAGCTCCAGACAAACCTGTCCTACCTGGATTTGGCCAAACTGTCTCCCAATGGATTGAAACCTTTGGCCTCCTCCATGTCTTGGGTTTTCACAACTGAATTACACATGGAATTAAAGAGATCTTCCTTTGGTCTGTGTTAAAACTTCTGCCTGATGTTTTGATTAGAGCTTCTCCTTTTATTACCAGCTTTATTTCCCCATTCCTCATTCCTCAGGACTTTATGGATCTATATTCCCATTCATGTCTTTCCAATCTATTAATCCCTTCTACATTTCTCATCAGCTTTATTTCCCTCCCTTCTCCTTTCTTTTGGTTGCCCATAATGGTTTTGAACAGAGGCAAAATCCATTTTTATTCTGTTTAGTTCTGCCCTAACCATTGCTTCCTGGCTTTTTCCCTTTTCCACCACCACTGAACACTGAGCTGCCTTTTCAGGGAATTCCACAGCAACTCCCAATTCCCTAAATCAGGATCCCAGAATCCTGGAATGGTTTGGGTTAGAGGGACCTTAAAACCCATCCAGTGCCACCCCTGCCATGGCAGGGACACCTCCCACTGTCCCAGGCTGCTCCAGCCCCATCCAAGCTGTCCTTGATCATTCCCTGGGATCCCTGGGACAGTGGGAGGTGTCCCTGCCATGGCAGGGTTGGAATGGGATGAGCTTTAATGTCCCTTCCAACTCAAACCATTCCAGGATTCTGGGATTCATTTCCTCAGCTTGCCCCTTGTGCAGAGATCCTTCTCCATGGGAACTTCTGCTTGATCCAAATGGAAACCCCTGGCACAATCAAGGTCAGGGCTGCAGTTGTTACAGAGCCCCTCTGCCCCCTTTTTCAGATATTTATTTGTACTCAGGTCCCTCCTCTTGCCTCTGGAATTGTGACAGTGAAAGGATTTCTGTCCCTGCAGCCACATTCCCAAGTCACCAGGCTCTGTCCCTGCATTTCCAGACAACTGATGTGCAATCCCTCTCCCTTTCCCTGGCTTTTCCTCAAATGAACAGCCAGAAATCCATCCAAGCCCTGCACTTCTGTTATTATCTACATACAAGGAGCTCCTTTTTTTGGGAATCATGGAAAAGTTTTCCAAGCTTTTGCCATGAAGAAATAGCTCCCCCCTACCTGTTGGCCAAACAGCTGCTGCCATTGGTTTCCTGCTCTTTTCCTTTTGCTCCCCATTCTCCTGGAGGATTGCTGACATTTGTATTGTGCCTGGCTTTATTAATTCATCAAATGCCAAGGATCTGGTTCCTCATTCTGCTGGAGCAGCTGGTTCCCATCAGCTGTTGTTACAATTGGCTTGAAAAACCTCCCAGGAGGAGCCAAATAACTCAGATTTGTCAGATCTGCAGTAATTCATGCAAGATGGGGCCGATGTGGAAATCCACATTTCTTAACTGCAAGGATCAAGATTCCAATCCTATTGTTGAATCCAAGATGGGACTTCCAGTAGAACCCACTTGTCACTGACAGTTCCCAATTCCCAGCCCCTTCCAATTGCACAGCCTGAAATCTTCTGGGTTTGCTCTTAGGCCAGAGGTTCATGTATTTCCTTTTAGGACAGAAGAAAATCTGTTCAGATTAGAACAGAACAGCCCAAACAATTCAGAAAATCACTCCAGTTCTCCTCATACTCGGATAACTCCAGGAACATTTCCTTTAAATCCTCACATTTGGCATCTGCCAAAGAGGAATGTGTGGTTTGCCTTGATAGGAGAAATCTGGAAATGAACATTCAAACATTTTATGCTTTGTCATTTGTCATTGTCCAGGCTGGTTTAGCAATAAGTGTGTGAGTACAACGTTCAGGGAGTTTTTAGTTCTGGTCTTCTGACTCAACACAGACCTTTTGTTATTTTTTTTGACTCAGGAATTACATCAGATGTCATTTGGAACTCACTGGTGGGCCCTGCACAATGGCAGATGCACAGACCCTGAGGAGAAACTCAACAATTCCTTATAAAAACTCTGCCTCCATGCTTTTTGTTTCCTCAGCACCTCCTCACCTGCATAATAATTGTGCCTGAACCCATTCAAGCTCTTGGACAGACACAGGAGGAGGGGGAATGGCTTCCAACTGGAACAGGCAGCCTTGGATGGGATTTGGGAGGGAATTCAGGTTGCTCTGGGGGGACGAACTATTCCTGGAAATGTCCAAGGCCAGGGATAGTGGAAGTGTCCCTGGGATAATGGAAGATGTCCCTGGGATAGAGGAAATGTGCCTGGGATAGAGGAAATGTCTGGGATAGTGGAAGATGTCCCTGGGATAGTGGAAATGTCTGGGATAGTGGAAATATCTGGGATAGTGGAAGATGTCCCTGCTCATGGATAAGCTCTAAGGTCCCTCCCAAACCAAGCCAGTTGAAGATTCCATGATTCCATGATTCCAAGATTCCAAGATCCCATGATTCCATGGTTCCATTATTCCATGATCCTGTGATTCCGTGATTCCAAGATTCCATTATTCCATTATCCCATTATCCCAAGATCCCATGATCCCATGATCCCAAGCTTCCATAATTCCATGATTCCAAGATTCCAAGATCCCATGATTCCATTATTCCATGATCCCATGATCACACGATTCCATGATTCCATTATTCCATGATTCCATGATTCCAAGATTCCATGATCCCAAGATTCCATGATTCCATTATTCCATGATCCCATGATCACATGATTCCATGATTCCATTATTCCATGATCTCATGATTCCAAGATCCCATGATCCCAAGATTCCATGATTCCATGATTCCAAGATTCCATGATTCCATGGTTCCATTATTCCATGATCCCATGATTCCATGATTCCAAGATTCCATTATTCCATGACCCCATGATTCCAAGATCCCAGGATCCCATGATCCCAAGATTCCATGATTCCATTATTCCAAGATTCCAAGACCCCATGATTCCATGGTTCCATTATTCCATGATCTCGTGATTCCGTGATTCCGTGATTCCAAGATTCCATTATTCCATGATCCCATGATCCCAAGATCCCATGATCCCATGATCCCATGATTCCATGATTCCAAGATTCCAAGACCCCATGATTCCATGGTTCCATTATTCCATGATCCCGTGATTCCGTGATTCCAAGATTCCATTATTCCATGATCCCATTATTCCAAGATCCCATGATCGATTCCATGATTCCAGAGGATCTGTCCTGCTGCCTGCCCCACCTGCAGCTCATTAAGCAAATTAAAGATCTTCTCCCACCCCTCTGTGCCCACGGCAGCTCCACCAACCCCCCTTTCCCTGTTCTTCCCTGGGCACCGTGTCCCCATGCCTGGAGTCTGACCCTGGTGTCCTGGGCAGCCCCAGGCTCTCCAAACCCCAAACCCCAAGTGTCACTGCCTGTGGGGTCTCCTGAGCCTGAGGTCACCCACAGCAGGACATTTGGGGGGTTTAGAGCTCAGGATTTCCCAGCTCGAGCACTGAAGGAGAGTCAGGAGCCGTTTCCTGAGGTTCCCAAGGTTGTTTATTGTTTCTTACCTAAGGAATTCTTTCTCTAACTCACAGAGTTCTGTCTGGCACATCAATCCAGGGCACAGTGCCTGCCCTTGGGGCAGGACTTATCTTTTATACTGTAAATTACACACCTCATGGTTACAATCACTTTCCAATCCATGACACCTTTATTACACTGTCCAACTCTGTCCCAAACCAATCCAGTGGTGCCATCCTGACCCAAAGATGGATGGCATGGAGAAGAAGAAAGAAAAGACACACCACGCCCAAAATCCTCCATCTTAGCTCTAAACTTCTTATCATAAACAATTCACTTTTCTACCTTCTAACAATTCAATTTATGCTCTACTTATTTTTTGTGACTTGTAATTCTTCTTGCAATGTTGGTAATTTTTTCCAGGGACTCAAATCCATTCCACAGGGGTTTTGGGCACTCTGGCAACTCCTCTGAACCCCCTGCCTGGAGGGTCTTGAGGCATCCAGAGAAGCCAGGGGAACACCCTGGGCTGCCACACCCAAGAACAAGGAACATCTTCAGCCCCATGCCCAGGGGACACCTCTGGCTGTGGCCACAGCGAGCTGCTGGCTCCAGGCTCCTGGTGGGAAGGAGGGCTGACCACGAGAGCAGAGCAGCCTGTGGTTAAAGCTGGGATCTGAGCCCTGTTCCTGGAATTGCAGCAGATTTCCTGTGTGCCTTGGACCAGCCACATCAGCCCAAGCCCTGCCAGCTGGGGCCAAGCCACTCTGCCCAAATCAGGTGTTTGTTCCTTGGTTTGTTTGTTTGTTTGGCCAAGCATGGATTTAGGAGCCTGGTTTTTGGCATCCAAGGGGTTTTTGTGAATTTTTGGTCCCTGTGTCTCAGTGCCACAGCTCTGTGGAATTCCTGGAGAGCGCTGAGTGCCAGCTGTTGGTAAGTGAATTTAGGTGTGTTTATTTTATCAACTCATTTGTCTGAGCCAGTCACTTCCACCTTTGGGTGAAGAAGATCCAGGAGCACAATCCCACCTCTTCAGGCTTTCCAGAGGCTCAGCACACTAAAGGTGAAAGGCTCTAATCCCAGAGAAATGCAAAACTGAGCTTTTCTACTCCACTTTATTCCACCTCTGTGGATAGGCCTTGAATATTCCTCAGTGGGAAAACACTCCAGACTTGCTGGGCAGTTGTTCTCACCTTGAAGATTTTTTTTCCCCCTCAAAAAAGAATCCCAGAATTTACCTACTAAGCTTTTAATTCCCTCTTCAATTCTGTCAGGACCCAATCACCAGAAAATACCATACAAAACCTTTTTAAAATGCAAGGTAGGAGCCCACACCCACTCATTATTTTCATTCCTTGTCTTAAATAACCTGTCCAAACAAACAAATACCTCCTAGGCTGAGACCTTCTACAACAATTTTTAGTCCAGGCTGGATTTTAACAGCCAGCTTAGAACAACAATCCCCCCTTATTGGTCATGGCGTGTGTGCTACCAGGGTAAAAATATTCCCAATGTGCACACACTGGATGGGATTTAAATAGAAATATCCTTGTGATTTTGGCTGACAGAGTCCTCGGGCAAAGCTGGCTCTGTGCAGAGGCAGAACTTTTCTTAGCACAGCCAGGCTGGGTTTGTGTCCAAGCCCAGGACAGGAGGGGACAGCAGGGGCAGCAATGGGGGGCTCAGTTAGGCTCAGCCTAGGCCAGTGTGAGGGACCCCAGCTGGAGGCACCAGTGAGGTTTCACACCCCAGCAGATGGAATTTGGGGTTTTTTTTCCAAAATCCCAAATCCTGGGGCTGGAGAATCCCAAATCCCAGCCCAGGCAGTCCCAGCTGTGCCCTGTCCCCACCTTGTCACCCTGAGTGCCACCTCCAGGTGACACCTGCAGGGATGGGCACTGCAAACCTCCCTGGGCACTTCCAACCCCTGAGCTCCCTTTCCATGGGCAAATTCCTGCTGTGCCCACCCTGAGCCTGCCCTGGCCCAGCCTGAGGCTGTTCCCTCTCCTGTCCCTGTCCCCCCCTCCCTGCCCCTCCTGTCAGGGAGTTGTGCAGAGCCCAAGGTCCCCCCTGAGCCTCCTTTTCTCCAGGCTCAGCCCCTTTCCAGCTCCCTCAATCTTTTAGATCTTAATTTCAATGTTGTTTCCTGATCAGTTTTCCTCTTGTTATTTTGGTTTCCTGAAGCAGAGGGAGCAGTGGGAACCTCAGCTCCACATCCACCTGAGCTGCAGGAGGGCAAATCCTGACAGCAGAGATGAAACCACAGCTCTGACACACCTGGTGACTTCTCCCTTTTTTTTTTTTTTTTTTTTTGTTTTGTTTTGTTTTGTTTATTTGTTTGGTTTTGGTTTTGGTTTTGGTTTTTTTTTTTTTTTTTTTTGCATCCCCCTGAGTGTCCTTTTCTCCAGGCTGAGCCCCTTTCCAGCTCCCTCAGCCCCTCCTGGCCTCTCCTGCAGGAGCCAGGACTGGACACAGCCCTGGAGGGACAATCCCTGCCCTGCTCCTGCTGGATTCACAACTTGACCCCAATGTGCAGAAATCTCTCAGGGATGTGGCCAACAGGAGGCCCAAAAGCAAGAGAGGGCTCTAAAAATCCTGGTGGCAAGTGAGATTCCCAAGCAAAGTGGATTAAAAATCCAAGGGAATCTTTAAACCAAATATTGGTTTTTGTAGAACAACAAAACCAGGGTAGTGTTTGCACTCAGCCATAAATGTTGCTGTGGTTGTGTAATCATGTGGAGTTGTGGCCTTAGGAGGAGTAACAAAGCAGCTGCAGCAAATTAACTTTTCAAATTTATTATGGGTTGGATGGAATCTAGAAAATCCCCCCATGTTATTCTTTTTGCTTTAATAGAACTGGAAAAGGCACGTTTGGGATGAGGTTTCACCTCAAGCCTCTCCCTCTGGGCAGGCACAAACCTGAAGCCTTCGAGGGGAAATGCAAAACCAGCAGCAAAACCTGACAAAAAAAACCCTCCCAAAAATGAATTAAGATTTTTTTCCTCCTTTAAGGACCTGATCCATATCCCATAGGGTTCAGGCAAAGGAATCCCAGTGTAGGGAGCTGGTAGAGCCTCAACAAGGTGGAAATGTGTGGGGTGATCCCAAATGAGGGAATTCTGGTACAACAGTTTGGGATCCTCATTCCAGACAAAGGGGTGGGCAACACCAGGAGGAAATCCATGGAATGATTTCCACAGCTGCCAAGGGGGAAAATTCTGGATTCTGTGCTGAGAAATAAATTTGGAGTCTCCTCTAAAAATCAAGCACAGAAAGCCTCCAGGGCCCTGCCTTTTTTTAGAGGAGAATCACAGAAGCTGTCCCAGATTCCCAACATTTTCCCATGTTTCAGTTTCTCTTTCCCTCCAAAATAATTTCCAACTAATCTCCAGCTCCTCAATCCTCTGGTGTTTTCCCTGGGATCCTCAGTTCCTTGCCTCACCACTCTTCCCCTTTCACACCTCCAGGTCTCCTCTCACCTCCCTCACTTCCCCTCAGCCCATCCCATTTTTAACCCAGGTCACTGGATGATCTCGAGTGTCTTTGGAGATCCTGTGGTTTTCCCATCTCAGGAGAAGCAGGGAGTTGTGTGTGGGGCTCTGTCTGTTCTCAGGAGTCCACTAAGGATGAAATCTTTTCCAAGGAGAGCCTTCCCAAAATAAAACCCCTTCCCAACCTCTTTATTGAGCAAAGTGCTGATCCCACTGCTCGGATCTGGATTCCCTGCAATGTTCATTTGCTGGAGATCCCATCCAAACCTTACCCAGTGGAAATTTTTGCAACACCTCCAAAGTTCTTGGGATGTCATTACAGCCTGGGACAGGATCTTTTTGTTCTCCCTGCATGAACAGTCTTGTTCCCACTTATCCCTGCATATTTCTGCTGGGTGTTGGATCCTCCTGAGGAGAGCTGCTCATTAACAGGAATTTGCACCCTCCAATACCCCTTCCTTAAAACCCACTCATTGTTTTTGGAAAATGTTCAGTTCCTCCCATTGTTTTCCTACCAAACTTTCACTCCCTGTGCTGGTGGCAGGATTTACCTTTAGAGCAGGCAAGCAGGGAAATAGTTGGGCCCTGGGAATTCAGCTCCTTGAATGAAGGATTTTAGGGATGCCACACTTCACTTCTGGCCCTGAGAGGCTCAAAGTAGCTTCTCTTCCAGGTGAGATGTTCACTGTCCCTCCAGGAATGCTCTGCATCCCCAGGGAACAAAGCTGGCTCGTCTCCATAAAACATTCATGGCACAGCAACAGGAAGCTCCTGCTTTGTGTGCTGGATTTTTCCCTCTGGGTTCCTGAGAGAAAGATCAGAAAAGAAGGAAAATAGTTAAGGCTGCAGCAGAACCAGGTTTTAGTCGTGGACTGAGAGCAGGGGATGAGCACCAGCTCCTTGGAATCTTGTCCCTAAATGGGAAAAATTTAAAAATCATAGGATCTTCACAGCCACATCTCCACCCAGTGTGAACCTGAGCTGCTCCAGCAGAACCAGTACAGACCACTGAGGGTCTGGTTATGGAATTCCTGAGTCCAGACATGCTCCAGTCATTTTAGTGAATAATTACACAGGTCACTGTTTTCCAGGTGATTTCGTGCCTGTATTTTTTTCCATCAGCGCCTGAATGGATCCGAAAATCCTGGATAATTTCAGTGGCCTCAGGGAATTTCTCTGCCCAGAGCAGCTGTGGCTGCCCCTGGATCCCTGGAATGTTCAGTTCCAGGTTGGACACTGGGGCTGGAGCAATGGGACAGTGGGAGGTGTCCCTGCCATGGCAGGGCTGGGATGGGATGAGCTTTAAGATCCCTTCCAAACCAAACCATTCCATGATCCTTCGACACATTTTCTGTTTGAATAAACAGAATTCCTACAAAAGAACCTCCGTGTGTCTCCAGGGAAAACCCACAACCCTTCTAAGGTGACCTCGATGCTCCTGAGTGGTGCCTGTGCAGAGCTCTCTGCTTGTCACAAAAAACTGCTAAAACCACACATTAAAACCAGTTTTAAAGCAAGCAAACAGCTTGAAAGGAGTGTTTGAGCAGAACCCCATCTAAAGCACCCCTGCCAGCTCCACAGCTTCATTACCCTGCTTCCTTCTCTGCAGGCTCCCAGGGTAGGAGCTGTGGATAACAGGCACTCATCCCTTACATTTCCCCTCAATCCCAAAGCTCCTCTCCCTGTTTTCCACAGTCCATGGAGCAGCCAAGCTGCTCAGGGCTTTGCCAGAGGCCACTGCCCCTCCTTACAGGAGCCCAGTGATGCAGCTGCACTCACACAGTGGCTCCTTTTCCTCCTTGGACACAGCTCAGGAGCCATCCCAGCCTTCCCTTCCCTCTCCATCTGCAGAGACTCATCACTGCTGGCAGGGACAGCGTGGGGTGGGATAAATCAGCATCGACCCTGCTCCAGCCTCTCCTGGAATTTGTCACTGCAGAGGGACGTTTGTCACGGCTCTGACAGGGCAGGGATTGAAGCAATGCTGCAGGTATTTAGGTCCAGTCTGTTTTTCAAGCAGGACAAGCAGGTTCTGCAGTGCAGCTCTTCCAGGAGCTGTTCCAGCCTTGAGGAGTCTGTTCCTTCGTGTCCATGACCCCCAGGATGAATCAAAGGAACAACAAAACAGGGGAGAGTGGATCAAGCAACCTGTGCTGGGTTGGTGTGGCCAGCAATGTGAATTCTGTCCCCATCTGTCCCAGCCGGGTGGGGCAGTGCCCCTGATCTCCTGGCACACATTATCTGCTCATGGGCAGCTTTAAACCAGCTGGGCAATCATCTTTATCTTTGCCACAGCCCATCCTCCCTCCAGGAGAGATCTCCTGTTCATGGCCAGTGAGTCCCAGGGCATGGCTGATAAAATTCCATCATCCCATGGGAGATGCTCCAGCCAGGGCAGGAGCCAAGCCTTTCCTACCCAGAGAAAAACTGACATTTTGGACACCAAGGAACCTTCTTCCCACTGCATTCCAGAGGAAAGCCAGACCTTTCCACATCATCCCTGCACCTTCAGAGGAAACTGCCCCTTCTCCAGGAGCACTGCTCCAGCTGAGCCACATCTGCCACTGCAGGAGGATGCAGCCACCATGGAATGGGACTGTGCCAACACCCTGACTGACTGACGGGTGTCAGCTTGGATTCTGACTCTGGCAGGGGTTGGGATTGTTCTTTGTAACACTGCATTTCTATTTTAATTTTCCCAGTAAAGAACTGTTATTCTTAATTCCCATCTCTTTGCCTGAGAGCCCCTGAATTTCAAAATTATAATAATTTGGAGGGAGGGGGTTTCCATTCTCCATTTCAAAGAGAAGCTCCTGCCTTTATTGGCAGACACCTGTCCTTCACACCAGGACACAGTCCCAGACTGGTTTGGGTTGGGATTAAAGATCACCTCATTCCACCCCCTCCCATGGGCAGGAACACCTTCCACTATCCCAGGTTGTTCCATCCCTGGAAATGTCCCAGGCCAGCTTGGACAGAGCAGCCTGGGACAGTGGGAGGTGTCCCTGCCATGGCAGGGCTGACACTGGATGGGATTTAAGGTCCCTTCTTACCCAATTCCTGCAGGGAGTCCATGATCTCCTGGTTTTCTTGACCTTGCAGGATAATTAGAATCCATCATTCTCCACTGGGAAATGCCTGGATTTGTTATTTCTGTCACCCATGGGATGTCATTACTTCCTGTCAAACCGTGTTGCCTCCATCTCCAGGTTTGTGTCTCCTTGTGGTGGGAACAGCAAAAAAAAACTCAGCTCTGCTCCAGGGATTTTATGGAGAGTGACAGGAGACAAGAAATGGATGCAGAACAGGGATGGCAGAATTTCAGGATTTCAGGAGAAAATCCTGCAGAGCAGAGCTGGAAGCAAGCAGAGCTCACGGCTGCCGTGGGAGAAAACAAGGAAAGGGGAGTCTGAAACAAATAATTCCAGACTGGTTTGGGCTGAGAGGGACCTCAAAGCCCATCCAGTCCTGCCCTGTCCCACTCCCACTGTCCCAGGCTGCTCCAGCCCCAGTGTCCAACCTGGAACTGAACATTCCAGGGATCCAGGGGCAGCCACAGCTGCTCTGGCAATTCCATCCCAGCCCCTCCCAGGGAACAATTCCTGCCCAAAATCCCATCCAGCCCTGCCATTCCCTGTGTCCTGGCACTCCACAATCAGCCACCAGATACAAACCCCTGAGAAAGGAGGATCCATAATCTCAGTTATCCATGGAATAGCAATGTCTGTGTGTTAAAGGTGACTTTGTTCCCATGTTCTCGGATTTTCTGGAACACAACCTCTTCCTCTGCATCCAAATTCTGCCTGGGTTTAGGATATTTTTGGAATATTCAGGATATTTTCAGGACTTGCTGAGTTTGTTTGGATTTCTGGATTTGTGGTAGAGACAGGGAGACCTGGCCATGCTTTTGTCCATCCCAGAGGTTCCCACTGTATCAATATTTCCACAAAATTCCACCTGACTGGGATCTTGCATTGTCCTGGCAGAAAAACCTCAGAATTCTGAGTCAGAGCAGAGATGCCTCAACAAGTGCTTCATTCCTGCTCTTCCCACATGATGAAAGTGTTTGGGAATTGTTGGCTTTGCAGAATGTCCTGTGTATCCTGTGCTTCCGTGTCCTCATTCCAAATATCCATATTGCCATGCCCAGAAAACTGGAAAAGACATGGAATAGCTTCCTATGGCTAACGAGGACATTCTGGAAGATTTTTCCATAATCCAAATGTGAAAAGTTATATTGAGGCTTAAGGAACAGAAAAGGAGAGGCAAAAAGTGATGGAGGCAGGGATGAGGGAACAGGAGTTGTGAGGAGGATGGGAAGGGTCCAGGTGCAGTGAGGAGCCATGGGCAAGGTGAGCAGGGAATTGGTTTGTGCAGAAGGATTTGGGCTCCTCTGGAATCTCAATTTCTATCAGGGAATGTGTTTTATGTCAAGGAACAAGGGAAAAATAAAGGAGGGGGTCTCAGCCAAGGAACCTTGGAAAACCTTTTATTCCAGAGGGGGGTGGATCTGCTGGAATTTTCCCCTGGCAGCAGCAGGAGCAGGGCAGGGATTGTCCCCAGGGCTGTGTCCAGTCCTGGCTCCTGCAGGAGAGCCCTGGAGGGGCTGGAGGTGTCCAGGGCAGGGAAAGGGGCTGGAGCCCCAGGAGGGGCTGAGGGAGCTGGGAAGGGGCTCAGCCTGGAGAAAAGGAGGCTCAGGGTGGGCACAGCAGGAATTTCCCCATGGAAAGGGAGCTCAGGGGTTGGAACCCTGCTCACTGAAAATTTCTGTACTGATAAGCACTAAACCCCAAAAATACTACTTTTAACCTAAGGCTGTGGAGAAGGTTCCAAAATTAAGTAATAAAACTAAGATTATGGGTGTATAGTTTAAATAGAAGTGGGCAATATCACATAGTCAGAAACTTAGAATTTAAGGTTTTAGGATATAATAAAATATATAAAGCAAAATGAAAGTTTTAGGGCAGAAGTTTTGTCCTTCTTCTTTACCTTTTTCTTCTTAAGTCTGGGTGATGTTTTGTAATTAAATTTTAAAAAATCCACATTACAGGCCACGAGTAATTGGTTAATAAATTAAAAGTAAAAATAATTTAAGTGTCATTGCTTAGTTGGACAGTTTTCCCTTTAAGAACCTTGAGAGAGAGAGAGATGTCTCCATTTGTAGTTTGTTACCTCAAAGTACTGTAAAACTCACTGTAATATAGATAAAAATTAATAAGCATCTGACAAAAACAATACCATCTCTGGAACTTTGAATCCCAACTGTGACAAAAAGAAAATAAAAATGCAACAGTCAGGGTTTGGGAAGAGCTGCCCAGGGAGGTTTGCAGTGCCCATCCCTGCAGGTGTCACCTGGAGGTGGCACTCAGGGTGACAAGGTGGGGACAGGGCACAGCTGGGACTGCCTGGGCTGGGATTTGGGCTTCTCCAGCCCCAGGATTTGGGATTTTGGGATTCTGTGGCTCCAGCAGCCAGGCAAACAAACAAGCAAACATTCCTGTTTGCAGTGCAGATGCACAGAAGGAAACCCAGCTGTGCTCAGCCCCCACAGCTGGATCCGAGCCTTTCCCAGCTCCCAGAGCTCCCAGCAAGGGAAGGGTTAACCCCCCACCTGTGGGCAGCTCCTGAGGTGTTTTTTCCCTGAACACATAATCAGGCTGTGAGCTCATTTACAGCCCCCTAATGAGGTCATTATGATGCCACCGGTGGATTTTGCCAGAGCTGGCAATCCCTAATCTGCTTCCTCTCCAGCAGCTCCCAAAGGAAGGGAGAAACCCAAACACCCATCCCAGCTAACAATGCTTTGATTTGCTCTGCTGGGGCCCCAAATTCCTTTGTTTATTCCCCCTCTTTCTGATGGGTTTTCCATAACGAGGAGCACGCAGGAGATCCACGCAGCACAAATCCACTCTGCCTGCTCCATGCCTTGGATTTTCTCTCCATCTCTTTGTTGGCTCTAGGTCCTGGAAGGGCTCAGTTGGGTTCTTCCAGTGCTGGGGCACTGGTGACAGGTTTTTTTGTGGCTCCTGAAGTGGGATCAAAAGGAAAATTCCAGCTCAGGGCAAGTACAGACTGAAAGAGGAAGAGGAACAAGTCCATCATGGGCTGCTGTTAAAGCAGATTCTTTCTCCTCTCTGGATTTATCTGTGGCACATCCTGCCCAGCCAGAGGGAAGAGGAATAACCCCAGAATTCCAGCAGAACCAGCCAAGGTGACTCTTGGAATGGATTTGAACACTTCACTCCCTGGTGGGAACTCTGGAGATGCAGATTCCAAGAGAAAAGGGCACTGCAGGGTGGGGAAAGGGGGAAACCAAAGTGGGGAAATGTCCCTGCTCTATCCCTGGGATTGTGGGGAAAGGGGGAAACCAAAGTGGGGAAATGTCCCTGCTCTATCCCTGGGATTGTGGGGAACCAAAATGGGGAAATGTCCCTGCTCCATCCCTGGGATTGTGAGGAAAGGGGAAAATCAAAATGGGGGAATGTTCCTGCTCCATCCCTGGGGAAAAGGGGAAACCAAAATGGGGGAATGTCCCTGCTCCAACCCTGGGATTGTGGGGGAACCAAAATGGGGAAATGTCCCTGCTCCAACCCTGGGACTGTGGGGAACCAAAATGGGAAATGTCCCTGCTCCATCCCTGGGATTGTGGGGGAACCAAAATTGGGAAATGTCCCTGCTCCATCCCTGGGGATTTTGGGGAACCAAAATGGGGGAATGTCCCTGCTCCAACCCTGGGATTGTGGGAAAAGGGGAAAATCAAAATGGGAAATGTCCCTGCTCCAACCCTGGGGATTTTGGGGAAACAAAATGGGGAAATGTCCCTGCTCCATCCCTGGGATTGTGAGGGGGAAACCAAAATGGGGAAATGTCCCTGATCCAACCCTGGGATTGTGGGGAAAGGGGGAAACCAAAATTGGGAAATGTCCCTGCTCCATCCCTGGGGAAAGGGGGAACCAAAATGGGGAATGTTCCTGATCCATCCCTGGGATTGTGGGGGAACCAAATTGGGAAATGTCCCTGCTCCATCCCTGGGATTGTGGGGAACCAAAATGGGGAAATGTCCCTGCTCCATCCCTGGGGATTTTGTGGCTCACTTGGCAAAACTCTGGTCACCCCCAGCCCAGAGTGGCCCTGGCAGTTTTAGGGTCCCTCCCCTGCAGAGGGACTCTGGGATCTTTGGGATTTGTTGGGAACTGCTGGACTGGGGCTCTGAGGAGCCCAGCAGGACAGGAGGGATGTTTGTCCTCCCTGGGGCTTGGACTGTTCCCAGAGCCCCTGGCCAGCCCTGAACTCCCCAAATCCCTCTGGAGGTGCCTCCCCATCCTTCCTGAGACTGGGAATGCTGAACTCATCACTAATACCCAGCACAGGAGCACAAAATCCATTCTTTGCACCTGGACACGAGGGAGATCCACGGCACATTTCCCTGGAAAAGCAAAACACACCCAGGGGCTCAACAATTCCCTTTTGTGCTGCTCTGAGTGAAGCAGCACCTTCTGTCCAGGCTGCTGGAAACTCTCAGGAAAACTTGGGAGCTGCCAAGTCACCATTTCCAGGTGGGAAAGGAGCCATTCCCAGGGGGAAAAGGAGTGACAGATAAATAAATAACCAAAATAACAGATGTGTGGCAGCCCTTCAGAGCAAGGAAACTGAAACTCCTGGGGAGGAACTTCAGCTGCTCCAGGAGAGCTGGAGAAGGATTTGGAGAAGGCAGGGAGGGACAGGACCCAGGGAATGGCTCCCAGTGCCAGAGGGCAGGGCTGGGTGGGATTTTGGGCAGGAATTGTTCCCTGGCAGGGTGGGCAGGGCTGGCACAGGGTGCCCAGAACAGCACATTGCTGCTAAACACTTAAAATACACTTTAAAAAAATATCCTATGAATTTATCCTATCATTTGTAAATATCCAATAGGCAAATTATCCTGTATTTTTAAATATATTTATATCCTGTTTATTCAGTATGACCTGAGTCCATGAAACAACCAAATTATTTTGTTACTGCATCATCTGCAGCATTGCTGCTGCTGCCTCTCCAGGCTTGGAGCCAGCTGGGTTTGTGTGGCACTGGTGGCAGCAGAAAGCCTTTGGAAAGATGGAATTTCTCAGCACAGAACCCTCTCTGGCCCTGCTGCAGCCCAGGGTTGGTTTCTGGGCTGCTTCTCTTCAAGACCTGCAGTTTATTCTATTTATTTATTTATTTTATTATCCCCTTTTATTTTATTTTACAGCAACTGCAGTTCCCTTTTCCCCTCAGTGCACCTGGATTGGGAGTTTCTACTGAACAGGATTTTTGTTGCTCTTGGCCCAGGAGTGTGAGCAGCTTGCTCCAATATTTCTCTCTCTCTTCTTTTTTTTTTTTTTTTTTTTTTTTTTTTTTTTTTTACGTGAGTTTAATAAAGTTTGTTGTCTCCTCACTTGCAGGGAAGTGGGAAGCTCTGCCAGGAGTTTTCCTATGGAGGTCCAACAAAACTCTGAGCTGTGGAGCCAGAGGAATAACAGGGCCCCCCACAGCCCTAAAGCAGCACTGGGAGCTTGGTTAAAATTGAGCTGGAATTCAACAATTAATCAACACTCACCCAAAACAATGCAGTCAATTAATCAGGCACAAAATGCCCCATCCAGATCACAGGCCCAAAGTTTGGATAAAAACCAAGCCCAAGAGAAACTCTCAGTTCTTGGTCGATAGGGAAGGAGCAGGATGTTTCAGCACATGTAATTAGCAATCAATTACTCACTGGAATTGCCCCACCAAGACACGTGGAGCACATCCAAGGCTCTCATTCCCTTCGGATCACTGGGCCCTTGTTTCATTTTGAAAAACCCTTTTGGGATGTGCAAGAGGCAAAGGGCTCGTTCAGGCCCAGGGACTGTGGGGGTCACTCAGGGGGATGTTATGGAATTATGGAAAATTATGGAATTCCTGAGGAAAGGGACCCACAGGGATCACCCAGCCCAGCTCCTGTCCCAGCCCAGCCCCCCCAAAATCCCAGCCTGGGCATCCCTGGCAGCTCCTGGAGCTCTGGGGAGCCTGGGCAGTGCCCAGCACCCTCTGGGGGAACAACCTTTCCCAAAATCCATCCCAAATCCCTCCTGGCCCAGCTCCAGCCTCTCCCTGGTCCAGCACTGCTGACCCAAGCAGATTGAGGACTTTGCTTTTTCCTCTTCCATTCATTCCCACATCCTGACCTGGACCATTTTTAAGACAAGGTGGGATGGCAGGAGCAGCACCTTCCTCAGATTCCTGATGGGTTTTTAGGGGAACAGATGCCAGTGGGGAACATCTCAAGCTCATTCACACACACAGATTCCTTCCTGCAAAGCTCTGCCTTGGAGATGAATGGAGATGGGAACAACAAATATTAAAAAAATAAAAATAAATGAATAAAGAGGTGAATTTATCCCAAATCACATCTTGGATGTGAACATGGCTTAAATCCTCACTCTGCTGGAGCCTGATGAGCATCCAGCAGTGCTGACCTTGGTGGGACTGAGCCATGGAATATCCTGAGCTGGAATAAACCCCAGGGATCATCCAGTCCCAGCCCCCCCAAAATCCCAGCCTGGGCATCCCTGGCAGCTCCTGGAGCTCTGGGGAGCCTGGGCAGTGCCCAGCACCCTCTGGGGGAACAACCTTTCCCAAAATCCATCCCAAATCCCTCCTGGCCCAGCTCCAGCCTGTCCCTGGGTGCTGTCACAGATCAGAGCTGTCCCTCTGAGCCCCCTCAGCTCCTCTGCTCCCACTCCTTGAGGATTTGCCCTTTCCCTGTTGGAAAATCCATCCTTCCTGCACAAATCCCAAACTTCCTGCGAGCAGCTCCAGGTGCCACATCAGACAGGGAGAGGATGGACACGTCCTCCATGGACTGTGCCACGCTCCCAGGGCAGGGCTGGGTGGGATTTTGGGCTGGAATTGTTCCCTGGGAGGGGCTGGGATGGAATTGCCAGAGCAGCTGTGGCTGCCCCTGGATCCCTGGAATGTTCAGTTCCAGGTTGGACACTGGGGCTGGAGCAGCCTGGGACAGTGGGAGGTGTCCCCATGGCAGGGGTGGCACTGGGTGGGATTTGAGGTCCCTCCTAACCCAAACCAGCCTGGGATTCTTTGATTCTTTTCTTCCTTTTCAAAACTGAATCCTCTGGGATTTTTTCCAGTGTTTCCCTGCTCCTGCCTGGAGGTCAGCACCTGCCAAGGTCAGCCTAGGGCGAGGAAAATTCATCCACAAACACCAGGGGTTCATGTCCAAAAAGGAGACAGAGGAGTCCTTTTGGCTTTATTCCAATAAAGGGAGAGGCCATGGGACATTCCCTGGGGTCTCTCCAATTTTTGGAGGACACAGCCTCCATTTTTATCCAAATTTCCCTCTCTCTTTCCCCATGGGCTGAGGTACTTGAGAGGCACAGACTTCCCAGAACACCTGACACCTGAGATTCCCCTCTAATGTCCAACCCTCCCTTTTAATTTTTAATTCTTACAGAATTCATATTTTTCCCCCTTTTTTTTTCATCTTTCAATATCCAATTTAATTTCTCAGCAAACCTACAGTTTGTTTGTAAAGGCAAATCTCTTTTTCCATTCATCCATCAGTGGAATCCATCCCATTGTTTCTTTTACCTCTCAGTGCTGGTTTTATCTCCCAGCAGACCCACAGCTCATTTGTAAAGACAAATCCAACCTTCCCCTCACTAGGATTGGATTTTCCAACCCTGATGGGGTATCCATAATTCTGATGTCACTTTTCCATCCCATATCCCACTCCTGTGGTACCAGGATGCCTTTAGGTTTGGGGATGCCAGGCAAAGCTTCCCAGAATGCCTGCAGGCAGGAATTTAACACATGCTACTGGAAAATGGACACAGATCAAGTATCCCATCCCTAAAAAATAAATTAATAATTGGAAAAAGAGGGAAAAAAAGGAATTTTTTCTGCCCCCCATGGAATGTGAGCCTCTCTCATATTGTGGCAGGAATTCTGTGGGAATCTGTGCTGCCTGCTGCCCAAATGGAGAATTTTCCATGAAATCTCATTGCTATTCAGAGATTTCCTTGCAAAATCCACATTGTCCTGGAGAGTTAAATCAGGAGCCCCCAGCAGATGCTGCTTCAGGAAGGATGAGCTCCAACTCCAGGGGAACATTGGGATGCTTGGGTGGAATTCTTGGTGAAATGGACTGTGGGATCCCTTATCCAAAAAAAAAAAAAAAAAAAGCAGACCAGTGCCAGAAGTGGGAATCAGGACTTGGGGAATCCTTGGGGAAGCCTCTTAGGGGAGTTCAGCATCTGGGAAAGGCTCTGCTCCTTCCAAAGGCTGAGCTTTGGGGCTGGAATCCCCCTGGGCCACCCAGGTGAGCCCAAGGTGCCTGTTCAGCCCCAGTTCTGGCACCATGGCCCAGGAATCCAGGGAAAACTGCAGGAAGGGAGCTCAGCCAGATCCCTCAGGGGCTTTTTTATGCCCCTGCCTTTCAGATGGACACAAAAAAAAAAAAAAAAAAAAAAAAGAAAAAAAATAAAACCCTTGGCCCCTCTTTTGTGAGGAGAACAGCCTGGGAATATTTATTATTAAAAGGAGTGATGGAGCAGTTTCCATTCTTCCATTGTTCCTCCTTTTTTCTTCTTTTCTCCTTGTAAAAACACCCGAATAAAAGCAATTTATTAAGAACTGGCGTGGCTTCAGAATAGTTCCCCTTAATGTGAATGCTCTTAGTGACACTGTAAAATTTATTTACAGTTTCTCTTTTTGCTCATTGTTTGGATGGACCATAGGACACCAATAAAAAAAATCAAGGAATTATTTATTCCAGGCAGATGGAGCAGATGGAGCATTGGTGATAAGCAGCAGCTGGGCCTGATAAGCTCCCTTTAACTCGGGGTTTTCTTTGTGCCCACAGTTTTTTGGAGCATTTTTTTTTCTATCATTCAGCTCTTTTGGTATTAAAGGTTGGTTAAATGTGGAAATTTAAGTCCATATTACTGAAAGAGTGAAGAATAAAGGATGAGCATCACCCTCAAAGTGCTCTCTGAGCATCCTTGCTGCTCCTGATGCCTTTCCCACTTGGAAAGAAAAGCAAGAACTGAAAAATAAAATAAAAAAACCAAAGAGAGTTAAAAGCTCAGTGTGGAAAACCCCAACAGAGTGAGCAGAGAGTGGAAATCCTGCCTGGATTCACCTCCAGGGTTGCCAAATAATGGAATATTGGAATATCCTGAGTGGGAATAAATCCCCAGGGATCATCCAGATCACCCCAAAATCCCAGCCTGGGCATCCCTGGCAGCTCCTGGAGCTCTGGGGAGCCTGGGCAGTGCCCAGCACCCTCTGGGGGAACAACCTTTCCCAAAACCCATCCCAAATCCCTCCTGGCCCAGCCCCAGCCTGTCCCTGGGTGCTGCCCCTGTGCAGGCAGGGAAGGACACAGAATTCCCACCTCCAGATGTTCCATGCTGGGTTCATGATCCCTTCTCCAGGCCTGGCTGTGGGTGGTCTGAGTCAAGTGTCCCTCTCCAGCCAAGGACACCAAGCAGGGTTCAGCTGGACACTGCTGCCCACAGCTCTGCTGCACAATCCCTTCCATTGATGCTGTTGGGGTCACCCCAGAAAGGCTCCATTGAGCTCTGGGGGGAAGGAGAGGTGGATGGAAACAGAGAAAACAAAACTGCCACAATCAGTTTGGTCATATATTGTCCTGGGGGAAAGCTGGGCCAGGTGCAGAGCTGTGATTAGGATCAAGTGCTGGGAATGGCTCCAAGGGAGGCAGCTGAGCTGGCTGCAGAGCCTTTGGGGGCTGGGGACAAAGAGGCAGCTCATCAATCCTGAGACCTTCACCTTCCTGGCATGTGAGTCATGGACTGGGGAAGGTCAGAGCCTTGGATTCTTGGAATGGAACAGAAGGTTGGGGTTATTCTGGGCTGAGCCCCAGTGTGGGATCAGGAAAAGGATTTGGATTGGGATTGGGATTGGGGTTGTGCCCCTGAGCCCCCTCAGGTGAGAGCTCACCTGGATCCTGCAGCCAGCTCTGGATCCCAGCCCAGCTCAGAGCTGGAGCTGCTGCAGAGAGCCCAGAGGAGGCAGCAGGATGAGCAGAGGGATGGAGCAGCTCTGCTGGGAGGAAAGGCTGGCACAGCTGGGATTGTTCACCTGCACAGGAGAAGCTTTGGGCTGAGCTCAGGGTGGCCTTGCAGGGCCTGAAGGAGCTGCAGGAAACAGGGAGAGAGACAATTCCCAAGGGCTGGAGGGACAGGACACAGGGAATGGAGGGGCAGGACACAGGGAATGGAGGGGCAGGACACAGGGAATGGAGGGGGACAGGACACAGGGAATGGAGGGGCAGGACACAGGGAATGGAGGGACAGGACACAGGGAATGGAGGGACAGGACACAGGGAATGGAGGGGGACAGGACACAGGGAATGGAGGGGGACAGGACACAGGGAATGGAGGGGCAGGACACAGGGAATGGAGGGACAGGACACAGGGAATGGAGGGGCAGGACACAGGGAATGGAGGAGGACAGGACACAGGGAATGGAGGGGGACAGGACACAGGGAATGGAGGGACAGGACACAGGGAATGGAGGGACAGGACACAGGGAATGGAGGGGGACAGGACACAGGGAATGGAGGAGGACAGGACACAGGGAATGGAGGGGCAGGACACAGGGAATGGAGGGACAGGACACTGGGAATGGCTCCCACTGCCAGAGGGCAGGGCTGGGTGGGATATTGGGAATTAGGAATTGTTCCCTGGGATGGAATTGCCAGAGCAGCTGTGGCTGGCCCTGGATCCCTGGAATGTTCAGTTCCAGGTTGGACACTGGGGCTGGAGCAGCCTGGGACAGTGGGAGGTGTCCCTGCCATGGCTGGGGTGGCACTGGGTGGGATTTAAGGTCCTTCAAACCGAAACCAGCCTGGAATTCCCTGACATTTTGGGAATTCCCTGACATTTTGAGTCCTGTTTCAAAGCACTGGGAGTTCCCAAAAGAACCATCAGGGTCTAAACTGGGCTTTGAGTGAACCAGGAGCTGGTACCAGGCTTTTGAGGGAGAAACTGGTGAGAACAGGAATCCAGGTGTGTGCTGATATCCCTGACACAGGAGATGTTTTGTTGGGAAAACCAGGAATGGAAAAAGAACCCAAAACTGCAAGTTCCAAAATGGTTTTTTTGTATCCCACCTGCTGACAATTCCCAGCTTGTCCTCCCAACAGAACTGGCTGGGAATTTGTGTCAGGACAATTATTGGACAGAAAGAGCTGATGAATCTTATTAAAGACAATCAAAAGGGGATAAAAAAGGGATCAAATGATTCTAGGTCCTTCCTCCCCTCAGGAAATCAGGGAGCAGCCCGAACAGCTTCCAAATAATCCTTTGGATTTTCACCCACCTCTTCCACCCCTTTGGCGTGGGGGCACTGGAAGGATTTCACTGCTTTTTGTTATTTCAGAGAATTTTGTTATATTTTGTTATTGCAAGAGAATTCCCTGTGAAGGGGGAAAAGCTTCCAGGTGAAACCATTCCAGATATTCCCAGCTTCTTATCACCTTGGAAAAATGTGGGAGAGGGAAAATGGACACCAGGCTCCTGAGTGGGATCTTCTTCTCCTGAGGCATCCTTTGGTTCTTTTCCTCAATCTTTTGTTTGGGAGGCATCTCCACCCCCTTGGGATAGGAATTCAAACCAGAGGCTTTCCCAGAACATCCACATTTCTGGAAGCTTCCCTTCCCTGGAGGAGAAGGAATCAAAACCTCAGGGATTGATTTAGAATTTTATGGAGCTGAGCCACAAATTCTGTGGGAAAGAAAAGAAAAGAAAAGAAAAGAAAAGAAAAGAAAAGAAAAGAAAAGAAAAGAAAAGAAAAGAAAAGAAAAGAAAAGAAAAGAAAAGAAAAGAAAAGAAAAGAAAAGAAAAGAAAAGAAAAGAAAAGGAGAAAAGGAGAAAAGAAAAGGAGAAAAGAAAAGAAAAGAAAAGAAAAGAAAAGAAAAGAAAAGAAAAGAAAAGAAGAAAAGAAAAGAAAAGAAAAGAAAAGAAAAGAAAAGAAAAGAAAAGGAGAAAAGAAAAGAAAAGAAAAGAAAAGGAGAAAAGAAAAGAAAAGAAAAGGAGAAAAGAAAAGAAAAGAAAAGAAAAGAAAAGAAAAGAAAAGAAAAGAAAAGAAAAGAAAAGGAGAAAAGAAAAGAAAAGAAAAGAAAAGAAAAGAAAAGAAAAGAAAAGGAGAAAAGAAAAGAAAAGAAAAGAAAAGAAAAGAAAAGAAAAGAAAAGAAAAGAAAAGAAAAGAAAAGAAAAGAAAAGAAAAGAAAAGGAGAAAAGAAAAGAAAAGGAGAAAAGAAAAGAAAAGGAGAAAAGAAAAGAAAAGAAAAGAAAAGGAGAAAAGAAAAGAAAAGGAGAAAAGAAAAGAAAAGAAAAGAAAAGGAGAAAAGAAAAGAAAAGAAAAGGAGAAAAGAAAAGAAAAGAAAAGAAAAGAAAAGAAAAGAAAAGAAAAGAAAAGAAAAGAAAAGAAAAGAAAAGAAAAGGAGAAAAGAAAAGAAAAGGAGAAAAGAAAAGAAAAGGAGAAAAGAAAAGAAAAGAAAAGGAGAAAAGAAAAGAAAAGAAAAGAAAAGGAGAAAAGAAAAGAAAAGGAGAAAAGAAAAGGAGAAAAGAAAAGAAAAGAAAAGAAAAGAAAAGAAAAGAAAAGAAAAGAAAAGAAAAGAAAAGAAAAGAAAAGAAAAGAAAAGAAAAGAAGAAAAGAAAAGAAAAGGAGAAAAGAAAAGGAGAAAAGAAAAGGAGAAAAGGAGAAAAGAAAAGAAAAGGAGAAAAGAAAAGGAGAAAAGGAGAAAAGAAAAGAAAAGAAAAGAAAAGGAGAAAAGGAGAAAAGAAAAGAAAAGAAAAGAAAAGAAAAGAAAAGAAAAGAAAAGAAAAGAAAAGAAAAGAAAAAAGAAAAGGAAAAAAAAATGTTTTGTGTGGCCATAAATCAGCTGAGCTGGTGGATGTGAAGAGACAACTGACCAAAAGAGTCTCCCAGGGCTGGATGAGTGGAATTTCTGGGAAAACCATGGAAAAAAAGAGTTTGATTTTTTAAGAGCTGTTTCTTCATCACTTGGGTCACTCAGGTGCTTTTCCCTGTCCCATCCTGACTGAGGGGGAAATATTATGGAATTTTCTTGTCTTACAGCATGTTGCATTTCCATTGGGATAATTTGAAGTGTTGAGTTGGAACCAAAGCTTTTGGCTTTGTTTTTGCAGTGCCCAACTCTTGGAATTCCAGTAACACAAAAGCCACTTCAATTGATTGAAAATGTTGAATAAATGTTGGGATCATTCCAATAATATTGGAACACCCAGTTTTGGAAAAGCAGAGCCTTTGGAACTGGCAGGAATTCCTTCTTCCAGAGGTACGTGATGGTTTCTGTGCCTGAGTTTTCCAGCAGATCCTGCACGGAAGGACAGAAATTCCACCCTGGGGGGGGTTTAAAAGGCTCCATCCCAAGTCCCTTTTTGTCCTTCTGGCCCAGGAATTAATCAGAGTGACTCACAAATTTATCACCTCCAACAGTCCAGTGCATCCAATCTTGGAAATGAGGGATTAGGAAAATCACCCAGCTCATCTCTGCACCAAATTCCCAAATAATTTTGGAGAGTCCAACACTGCCTGAGCTCCTGAGAGCAGAACTGCAGCCAGTTTTCCTTGATTTTTCCCCATTTATCCCTTTTGTTATGCCTTTGATGAACTTTAAAAGAAGGAGAGGCCCAAATTTGGGCCTGGCTGGTGGCAGCTGAGCATTTTAACACCCCTGGAATTCTCAGGATGGATCTCATTAACAAAGGTCTAAAATAAGCCCAGGGATTTCAGCAGGGGAATAAAGAGCCCAGCTCATTCCTGTTCCACAACAAAGCCAAGAGCAGCCCTTTCCTTCCTGGGAGAGGTTTTTGAGCAGGATGATTCCCTAGGGATGAACTTTAGGAGAAGGATCCCAGTGTTTGTCACCCTCTGTGCTATGGCAGAGTGGGAGAGAGGGACAAATTCCTGCTGCTTTGGGGAGGTTTTGTCACTGCTCAGTTATTTCCTGCTTATTTCCAGAACATCCAGCTGGATCCCAATCCCACCTACAACCCTGGGAAAGCAGGATATCAACCAATCCCTCTTGGGAGGTGAAGTCCTTGGGGCTTCAGGCTTTTCTGGGGAGGGAGTTTCACTTTTGGCAAGACATCCTGGCCTTCTTTTATTTCAACTCTTCCTCCCCTAGAGTTCCCAGTTTTGGAAATTGGGATGGGCATCCCGGAGGCTGGACATGATTCCCATGGGATCAGCCCAGCCCAGAATTATCTCCAGAATTATCTGTTGCTCCCCTAAGGCTGTGAACAATTCTCATTGCTGAAAGTTTCATGAACTAACAGAATGTTCTGGCACATGATGGGTTATTCCAGCAATTCCCAGTGACTCCTCCAATCCTGAAATGCCAGCAGGAGAAGGCCCCAGAAACACTGGATAATCCCAAGCAGGGATTTGCATCCCCATTAACAGCACAAACTGTCCTGGTTTTCCTTGGATCTCCCAGATCCCAAAGGTGCCTTCCCTTCCTCTGCACCCACAGATCTTGTTGGCACCAGGAGAAACATCCATGAAATCTCTGGAAAAGCAGCAGATGAGCCATCAACCCAAATATTCCCTATAGTTTGCCAGAAAACTTCCCTAGAAAGTGACTTCCTTTCTTTCCTCCAGGATTTCTTTGCCATCCCTTTCCTCCTGCTTTCCTCCTGCTTCTCTCTCAGGAAGACAACACCTCAAAAATGATGAAATGAAATGAAATGTCATGGAAAAAATCCTGGAAATTCATAAATGGGGTGACCACGCTGAATTGGCCTTAGTTGAGAAAAATGCAGGGAAATGGACCAAAGCTTGCTAAAATTGCTCCTAAAAACATCCTGAAATCACAGATTAATGGAAAAAAATGTGCCTGTTTTAAGGTTGCCGTAAAAATACAATGGTTGAAAAATCATGTGCAAATTCCAAAACTGAGTGAAAACAGGAAAAGTGAAAGGGATGACAAGAAGTGCAGGAAAATGGACCAAATCTTGCTAAAATTACTCCTAAAAACATCTGGAAATCACAGATGAAAGGAAAAAAAAGTGCCTGTTTTGAGGTTGCTGTAAAAATACAGAGGCTGAAAAACCGTGAGAAAATTCCGAAACGTAGTGAAATCACAAAAAGTGAAATGTGTGGCAGGAAGTGCAGGGATATGGAGCAAAGCTTGCCCAAATGATGCTCATTGAAATTGCAGGATTTCATTCCCATTCCTGAAAGGAAGGATTTGCTTTCAGGAAAGGGAATGAAATTCTGAAATCACAGGACAAAGTCTGACAAACTCGCTGGAATGGAGATATGATGAAATGAAATGCCATGGAAAAAATCCAGAAAATTCAGAAATGGGGTGACCACGCTGAATTGGCCTCAGATGAGAAGAAGTGCAGGAAAATGGACCAAAACTTGCTAAAATTGCTCCTAAAAACATCCTGAAATCATGGATGAAAGGAAAAAAAGGAGCCTGTTTTAAGGTTGCTATAAAGATATGATGGCTGAAAAATCATGTGCAAATTCCAAAAGTGAGTGAAAACATGAAAAGTGAATGGGATGACAAGAAGTGCAGGAAAATGGACCAAATCTTGCTAAAATTACTCCTAAAAACATCTGGAAATCACAGATGAAAGGAAAAAAATGTGCCTGTTTTAAGGTTGCTGTAAAAATACAGAGGCTGAAAAACCGTGAGAAAATTCCGAAACGTAGTGAAATCACAAAAAGTGAAATGTGTGGCAGGAAGTGCAGGGATATGGAGCAAAGCTTGCCCAAATGATGCTCATTGAAATTGCAGGATTTCATTCCTGTTTCTTAAAGGAAGGATTTGCTTTCAGGAAAGGGAATGAAATTCTGAAATCGCAGGACAAAGTCTGACAAACTCACTGGAAAGGAGATGTGATGAAATGAAATGCCATGGAAAAAATCCAGAAAATTCATAAATGGGGTGACCAAGCTGAATTGGCCTCAGATGAGAAGAAGTGCAGGAAAATGGAACAAAACTTGCTAAAATTACTCCTAAAAACATCCTGAAATCATGGATGAAAGGAAAAAAAAGAAGCCTGTTTTAAGGTTGCTATAAAGATATGATGGCTGAAAAATCATGTGGAAATTCCAAAAGTGAGTGAAAACATGAAAAGTGAAAGGGATGACAAGAAGTGCAGGAAAATGGAGCAAAGCTTGCCCAAATGATGCTCATTGAAATTGCAGGATTTCATTCCTGTTTCTTAAAGGAAGGATTTGCTTTCAGGAAAGGGAATGAAATCCTGAAATCACAGGACAAAGTCTGACAAACTCGCTGGAATGGAGATATGATGAAATGAAATGCCATGGAAAAAATCCAGAAAATTCAGAAATGGGGTGACCACGCTGAATTGGTCTCAGATGAGAAGAAGTGCAGGAAAATGGACCAAAGCTTGCTAAAATTACTCCTGAAAACATGCTGAAATCAACGAAGAAGTGAAAAATTGAGTTTGTTTAGAGTTCGCCATAAAAAATGAAATGGCAAGAGAAACCAAGGGAAAATTCTGGAAGGAGTGAAAACATGAAAATGAAAGGAATGACAAGAAGTGCAGGGATATGGACCAAAGCTCTGGTGATCCTCATACCAGACATCCCTAAAACACCTGTGGATCTGTTGGGATGCTCCAGATTCTCCCACCGAGTTGTAAAATCCAACCAGTAGGAAAAGGAGAAGCAAATCCATCAGGATAGGCTGGAATGGCCTCAAAGTCCCTCTGAGACCAAAGGTGGCCCAGGATCGGGTGGGGCTGCACAGGATCCAGCTGTGCCAGAATATCCAGAACATTCCAGGTTGGAGCAGGGACTGCAGGCAGTGCTCCAGGGGATGGAAACCTCGGGAAGCTGCCTGGGATGAGACAAACATGGGATGGCAGCTGTCTTGGTTTGTGGGACAGGTGTCTGCCAATAAAGGCAGAAGCTTCTCTTTGAAATGGAGAATGTAAACCCCCTCCCTCCAAATTATTATTATAATTTTGAAATTAAGGGGCTCTCAGGCAAAGAGATGGGAATTAGGAATAACAGTTCTTGACTAGGGAAATTAAAATAGAAATGCAGGATTACAAAGAACAATCCCAAACCCTGCCAGAGTCAGAATCCAAGCTGACACCCGTCAGTCAGTCAGGGTGTTGGCACAGTCCCATTCCATGGTGGCTGCATCCTCCTGCAGTGGCAGATGTGGCTCAGCTGGAGCAGTGCTCCTGGAGAAGGGGCAGTTTCCTCTGAAGGTGCAGGGATGATGTGGAAAGGTCTGGCTTTCCTCTGGAATGCAGTGGGAAGAAGGTTCCTTGGTGTCCCAAATGTCAGTTTTTCTCTGGGTAGGAAAGGCTTGGCTCCTGCCCTGGCTGGAGCATCTCCCATGGGATGATGGAATTTTATCAGCCATGCCCTGGGACTCACTGGCCATGAACAGGAGATCTCTCCTGGAGGGAGGATGGGCTGTGGCAAAGATAAAGATGATTGCCCCAGCTGGTTTAAAGCTGCCCATGAGCAGATAATGTGTGCCAGGAGATCAGGGGCACTGCCCCACCCGGCTGTTGGTTCCTCCAACCCAATCCAGGGATTCCATCAGAGTTTCCCACTGTGAGCTGGGTTTACATTCCCAGCCTGGCAGGGATCCCATCCCCAGCCTTTCCCAGAGCCAGGACAGGCACAGAAATCCCCCTGCCCATCCCAAAGTGCCCATGCAGCAATTGTTCTGTGGGGAAATGAATTTATTTTCTGGTTTTCTGCATCTTTCTCTGACACTTCCAGGGGTGGGGAATCCACAACCCCTCTGGGAAATTCCCACTGGGCTGCTCCTGTCTCCTCCTAAAAATCCCCAGAAAACAACCTCTTGTTCTGGGGTTGGGGGAAAATCCAGGGGTTTTGAGAATAACAGCAACAAAAATGAGAAGAAATTCAGTGAGCCCAGAAATTCCCATTTCCCGAGGCTGGCTCCTGCTCCTGGACTGATGGGATGCAATTCCAGAGGAAAATTCCCAGGAATATCTTGTTCTGTGTTGGGATTTGATTGTGGAGCTGAGGTTTGGGAGCAGGAAGGGGAGGAGGGAGCTGTGCATCCTCTCACCCTCTAAATTCAAATACCTCCCCATTTTTTGCATCATTCCCCACACGTTTTATTCTGGAATGGGCAAATCACAAATTAGGAATTCAGGCTGGGATTGTTTCCTTCCCACTGCCATTGTTCTCCTCAAATTATTGCCACAAATCCATCCAGAGCACAGCAAAACATAAATTAAAGAATGAAGGAACTGAAACTACTCTTGGAGGCTTTAAAATATTATTATTATATATTTATTATATTATTATATTATTATATTATTATATTATTTTATATTTAATTTATATATTATATATATTATATTATTATTTCAAATATTATTATCACTGTTATTACTATTATTAATTATCTTTTATTATATATAAATAAAAAGTATTATAAGTAGATATAAGTAGATATATATATTTTAATATTGATAAGAATTTTATATTATTATGTTCCAGTATCTCCTGGGAACTTTTTCCTCTTGTCAAGGATGCAAAAAACACCTGAAAGGAGAAGAAAAATCTAATTTAATAATAAATTTAATGTTTAAAAATATTATTCTCACAAATGAAGTACATAAAAATAGGGAAAACAACTCCTTGGGAATTGCAAGGTAAAAATATTAATAATATTAATAATATTAATAATAATAATAATAATAATAATAATAATAATAAGAAGAAGAAGAAGAAGAAGAAGAAGAAGAAGAAGAAGAAGAAGAAGCTGTGTCTTCCTTCCTTCTATAATTTGATTTATAGCTATTTCTAAAAATAAAGGAAGTACCCAAACATGTGAATGCCTTTTAAAATCATGTGGAAATTTGAAAGCATTCCTTTAATTAGTTTTTAGGGTCTGGAATTTTTAGGGAATTCACGTGAAATTATTACTAAATTATTAACAAATATTGCTAATTATTACTAAATAGTTTTCAGCCAAGATGGCTCTTTACTTTTTACCAAATTAAGATGGATAAAAAGATGGAAAACCATCATTTGATAATGGCATGGAAAATAAAATACATTCCCTGTGAGTTTAAAGAGAGAATGTTGGGATGATTGGGAAAATTAGGCTGGAATAAAGGGGATTTTTCCTGAATTTTTCCTTAATTTTTTCCTTAATTTTTTGTTAAATTTTTCTTAATTTTTCTTAATTTTTCCTTCATTCTTCAGGACTCTGCATCCCCTGGGACAAGCAGCACATTCCTGACACTCCAGTTATCCAGCAGTTATCAAATCCTCTTATCACTTCCAGTCCAGCTGAAACAGGAACTTTTTCCTGTATTTATTTGCAGCAAACCCAAACACTGAGGCTGGAAAACCCCAGAGGGCCAAAGGAGATGTTGGATTTGACCCAAAGGGAAACAACTCCATTTTATTTGAAATTAAATCCAGGCTCACTCAGAGCTGTTTGTTACTGGGAATTGCAAAAATGGGGATGTTTCACTTGAGGGCAGACAAAATATTCCTGTTTTCCCCTTTTTTTTTTTTTTAAATCCTATTTGGGGTTTGTTTGTGTTTTTGGCTGAAGGGATTGGGTGAGTTTGACATGACACTTCATGAAGGCTGTGGGAAGGAAAATAGAAGGAAAAAAGGGCCTGAGAATCATCCAGGGGTTGGCAAATAATTCTTGGAATGACAGGGAAGATGGATAGGCCATAGGAAATAACCCAGACTTCCCAGGTTTGGGAATAGTTTTCATTTTTATTTTTAATTTATCTCTCAGTTTCCAGCACACAATCATTCCCAAAAATCTCATCCCTGACTGGGTGAGTAGGATCCTGAATCACCTCCTTCCCTTAGTGATGGAATAAATTCACTTTTCTTCTCCCAGAGCCCTGGAACCAGAAATGGATGAACTTGTCATTAAATTTGGTTTTTGCTGGGAAAACAAACAAAAAAAAAAAAGTGGTGAGGAATAGAAAGCCAGTGGGGGGCGGGGATACTTAAAATTATATTAAAATTGTATAAGATAATATAAATCTGTTACAAAATAGGTGACAAAAATTCTATAAATTATGTAAAAATAAGGAAAATGGAGAGAGAAGAGGCCTCACAAAAATTAGGAGGTGACAAAAAAAAGATGAGGGGGCAAATGGCAGAATTTGTCACCTGGAAACAACATCCCTGCCCTGGAGCTGTCAGTGGAGGCAAATCACTTTTCCAATTTCTAAGGATATTTTGAAATGAAAATGTTTGAAAAATCCCAGGGGTTTTTTGGATTTGGGGGTTATTGACCCAGAAAAGGATCAGGAGCAGGGCAGGGCCTTGGGGATGTTCAGGAGGTTGTGGTGCCTCGGAACTTGGGCACTGCAAGAATTTTCTGCACCAATTCTGCTCCTTGGGAAATTTCCTGTCACATCCACACTGCTGGATCTCCTCTGGAATCTCTCCTAAATTCCCCCAAAATCTCTGGATCCCCCCATGTGGGAATCACCCCAAAACTCGATTTCTGATTTTCACATTCCAGCCCCCTCCCACCCTCGTTTCCCATGGGGAGAACGTGAAAAACTTCCACAGAAAATGATCTTTCCTCCCCTGGGAAGTGCCCTGGATCCAGCAGCAGCTCTGGGATGGATTTGCAGGGCACTGGGATGGATCTCCAGTTCTGGGATGGATTCCCAACTCTGCAAATCCCAGCTCTGCAAATCCCAACCCTGTAAATTCCAGCTCTGTAAATCTCAAAAATCCCCCATTAAATTCCAACTCTGCAAATCCAAACTCTGTGAATCCCAGCTCTGTAAATCCCAGCTCTGTAAATCCCAGCTCTGCAAATCCCAACTCTGTAAATCCCAAAAATCCCCCATTAAATTCCAACTCTGCAAATCCAAACTCTGTGAATCCAAACTCTGTGAATCCCAGCTCTGTAAATCCCCATAGTAAATCCCCACTGTGGATTTGAATATCTTGGAAATTTCTGTCCAGTTTAATTCAAAAGGTTGCAGTGAGAATGCAAATCCCAGCTCTGTAAATCCCAGCTCTGCAAATCCCAAGTCTGGAAATCCCAACCCTGGAAATCCCAACCCTGTAAATCCCAGCTCTGCAAATCCCAGCTCTGTAAATCCCAGCCCTGTAAATCCCAGCTCTGCAAATCCCAGCTCTGCAAATCCTAACTCTGCAAATCCCATCTCTGTAAATCCCAGCCCTGTAAATCCCAGCTCTGCAAATCCCAGCTCTGCAAATCCTAACTCTGCAAATCCCAGCTCTGTAAATCCCATCTCTGTAAATCCCAGCTCTGCAAATCCCAGCTCTGCAAATCCCAGCTCTGTAAATCCCAGCTCTGCAAATCCCAGCTCTGCAAATCCCAACCCTGTAAATCCCATCTCTGCAAATCCCAACCCTGTAAATCCCAACCCTGTAAATCCCAGCTCTGTAAATCCCAGCTCTGTAAATCCCAGCCCTGTAAATCCCAGCTCTGTAAATCCCAGCTCTGTAAATCCCAGCTCTGTAAATCCAAACCCCAGCTCCCAACCTCTCTCCTTTAAAGAGGAGCCCCTGGAGGAATGCTCGGAGAACATTTGGGAAAACCCCCGGGGATGAATCCTGGTGGAAGGAGAAGGGGTGAGAGGGAGGAGGGAAGGCTGGGATTGCAGGGAGGGATTGCAGGTGGAGTGTCCCTGCCCATGGAAGGAGGTGGGAATGGATCATCCAAGAGCCCAGATCATTCTGTGATCCTGGAAACAACTGGGACCTCATCTTTGGGAGCTTCCAAAGCTAAACGAGCCAGGAAAACCCTAAATTTGTCAGGGTGCATCCTGCTGATCCCATGTGGAATAAAATACAAGAGCAAACTGCTCCCTGCTGAGTTTTCTTTCCTTGAAATCCAGGGTGGGAAGCAGCAGATAACATTTTCCTCTGGTGGCTCACCTCAGGGAAAGGGAATTCCTTGGTGTTTCTAAGGAATTGGAAAAGCTGACCTCTGGGGAAGAGGGAGGAAAGAATTCCAGAAGAGGAAGGAACTCCATGGAAACTGATACCAAATCTCTGCCTTCAGTTATCACACGAGGAAATCATGGAGAGAACAAGCCTAGGGAAAAAAATAACCAACACAGAGGAAAAAAAGGAATCACTTGGAAGCAGGAGCAGGAATTGAGGAGAAAATGGAGCAAGAAAAAAATATAAAAAGGGAAAGGAGTGGAAGAGGAAAATGAAGGAACCTGGATGAAGCATGAACAGATGCAAGGAATGAATTGCTGGACAATGCCCAGAAACATCTGAGAACTGGGAAAAGAGGCAGAAAAAGGAAGGGAAAGAAGCCAAAAAAGCACAAGGGTGCTGTTTTTATCTCCCAGGATTTGTTTGTAGCTGTTCTGTGAACCTGGCTTTGCTTTCCAGAAGCACTCAGGGGTTTTGCTGGAAGCTGCAGCCTCCTGTGAACAAATCCCACCTCCAGGAGGTTCTGCTGTTGTTCATCCCACCCCAGCCCCTCCTGCCCTGGTGTCCCCACTCCTCCAGGGCTGGTCCTTGGAGGTTTTCCCTCTGCTGGGGAGGAATCCAAAGCAGCTCCACTCCTCACTGGCAGGGAGATGTGGGCAGCAGGCACAGAACCAGCTCTTCCCTGCATCCAGGTTTTTGTCCTGGATTCCTCTATAGCAGGAAAAGGGACTCAGCAGCTGGAGAAACATCTTGTCACACAAAAGAACTTATTTATTTTCACTTCGAATTCTGCCCATTTGTGTCTTTGTCCAGTAACTCCTCATCCCAGTTATTCCAGAGGGTGGAAGTTCTTTTTTTTCCTTTGGAAGATTTTCCTTAGGCTGGGACTTTTTTTTATCCTCTATTGTTAAAAAAACACTCAAACACACCCACACACCCCCCCCATAATTTAGGATTTAATCATCATTGGAGCCATGGAATCACTGAATGGGTGGGGGGATGTTAAGGATGATCCCATGGCAGGGACACCTTCCACTGTCCCAGGCTGCTCCCAGCCCTGTCCAAGCTGGCCTGGGACACTTCCAGGGATCCAGGGGCAGCCACAGCTGCTCTGGGAAACCTTTTAGTTCTCCCAAAACCCGATTTAAACAGATCCACTCTTGTTTTCCACCTATTGTTTAAGCCTTTTCTTCCACAAAGCCTCAGCTCCCTCAGAGGTGATGAAACACTTGACAAATGATAATCAAACTTTTGAAGAGCTCTCAGCTCCAGGTGCTGGGGATGTTCACTTCTTTGCCAGAAGTGTTGATGGGATAAATGGGATTTAAAAAACTACAGCCTGAAAATCTGGGGAAAAAAAAATCCCATCAATGCCTGACCTTGGATCTGCAGGGAGTCCCTGTGAGATCCTCCTGCCCTCCCTGCAGAGGGTTTGTCCTGGAGCTGTGCGACACAAATCAGTGAGGAGCAGGATCTGGGTCTTTCCAAGTGCAGCTGGAATTCTTCAGAGCCTTCCTGGGATTCATTAGTCCAGGTGTTAACGAGTTTTTGTTTGCACTGCAGGTTCGAGACACAATTACAGTCGTGCTTGTAAGGGAGGGGTTAAATTGACTCTGTTGTTCTGTGGGAAAATGAAGGATCCTGGTTTTTCCTCCAGGCACCTAAGAAACCCTTCCTCCTCTTCCAAGGACGTTCCTGACACTCTGGAAGAGATTATGCAAGCCAGATTTGCATGGAATCATGGAATGGGATTGGATGGAAGGGATTTAAAGGATTTTTTGAATCGTTGTGCTGGGTTGATGTGCCCAGCAATGTGAATTCTGTCCCCATCTGTCCCAGCCGGGTGGGGCAGTGCCCCTGATCTCCTGGCACACATTATCTGCTCATGGGCAGCTTTAAACCAGCTGGGGCAATCATCTTTATCTTTGCCACAGCCCATCCTCCCTCCAGGAGAGATCTCCTGTTCATGGCCAGTGAGTCCCAGGGCATGGCTGATAAAATTCCATCATCCCATGGGAGATGCTCCAGCCAGGGCAGGAGCCAAGCCTTTCCTACCCAGAGAAAAACTGACATTTGGGACACCAAAGCAGCCGTTACCCACTGGTTTCCAGAGCACAAGAGCTGCCAGACCTTTCTACAAGATCACTACTCCCACCTGGACTGCTGCCACCACCCTAACTCATGGGGTGTCAGGTTGTATTCTGACTCTGTCAGTGGTTTTTCTTTTGCACTATTGCATATATTTTCCTTTTCTTTCTTTTTTTTTTTTTTTTCCCCCTATCAAATTATATTTCTGACTTGGAGTTTCTCACTGGTTTTGCTTTCAAACCAGTACAGGCAGACTCTCCCTGCAAACCCTCCAAAGGGAATTCTGGTGGTCAGCTGCCCTTGGAATACTTGGGGAAGCTTCATCCTTGTGTTTTATGAAGGGAAGAGAAGCTTTGACCAATCTTGTGTGGCTGCCCCTGGATCCCTGGCAGTGCCCCAGGCCAGGCTGGACACTGGGGCTGGAGCAGCCTGGGACAGTGGGAGGTGGCACGAGATGATCTTAAAGTCCATTCCAACCCAAACCATTCTCTGATCCCATAATTCTGTGATTCTGTCACTGGGAGAATCAGCAGGACAACTCTACCAAGGTGACAGGGAGGTTGTGCTGGAACTTTTTGGAAGGAAACTCTGGGAATCACCTCCAGACTGGGGAATTTCAGGAGTCACCACCAAGCTCTGTACAGACCTGCTCATATTTCCTCATGCCTGTGGTTTTCCCTACAGTGAGTGAATCTTTGGAATGGGAAGAACTGTCCCAGGCCACTCCTGAGGGGAAGCTGTGACATCAGGGTGGCCTTGGAAGGTGTGGGAAAAGGGGATGTGTGTCACAAACTGCAGGATTCAGGGTTTAGCAGGAGGTGATAACCTTATTTCTAATCAGAAAAGATCCCATGAGCATATTGAGTTATCATATTTAGGCTATTTAATATTATGGATTAAAATGAATTAAAATCATTGCCATCTGTTATTGCAAAAAGTGATTTTTGTCACTGTGCTAAGGACAGGGCTGAGCTGGTGACACTCACTTCTGGCTTGGGTCCCATCAGCAGAATCTCAGGATCACCAGGGTTGGAAAAGCTCTTCAGGATCCCCCAGTGCCACCCCAAGCCCTGTCCCCAAGGGCCACATCCAGCCTGTCCTGAACACTCCCCCAGGCAGTGACTGCAAACCTCCCTGGGCAGCTCATCCCAATCCTGACCCCTCTGCCAGGGAAATTTCCTCTCCTGCCTCACCTGAAGCTCCCTCTTTCCATCCCCTTCCCTCCTCAGCCAGGTTGATGGTGAGAGGAATGAGGGATTTTTCTTTTCAAACGAGCTGTGCATCTGCTGGGAAATAAAACCAGCACTGAGAGGTAAAATGGGATGGATTTCACTGATTGATGAATGGAAAAAAAGATCTTTGCCTTTACAAACAAACTGCAGGTTTGCTGGTAAATGAAACTGGATATTGAAAGATGAAAGAAGCAATGGGGGAAAAAAAAACATGAATTCTGTAAGAATTAAAAATGAAGAGGGAGGGTTGGACATGAGAGGGGAATCTCAGGTATCAGGTGTTCTGGGAAGTCTGTGCCTCTCAAGTGCCTCAGCCCAAGGGGAAAGAGAGAGGGAAATTGGGATAAAAAGGGAGGCTTCGTCCTCCAAAAATTGGAGAGACCCCAGGGGAATGTCCCATGGCCTCTCCCTTTATTGGAATAAAGCCAAAAGGACTCTTCTGTCTCCTTTTTGGACATGAACCTCTGGTGTTTGTGGATTAATTTTCCTGACAATTGGGAAACAAAAGCAGGGCTTTTCCAAGGAAAGCTCCACTCCAAGAGCCTTGGGAGACAACTTGGGGTTGGCCTGGGCTCAGCATTCCCTGGATTCTCCTGAGAGTCTGGATGCTCAAACCTAGAAATTCTCCTTAAAACCGGGACTTTAGGCCAATCCTGCAGCCTCTTGACTCTGATGGAGCAAATGTTTCCCTGCAAACAAACCCAGAATCTTTCAGGAAGAAGCTTTTCAAGCATTAAATGCCAGAAATACCAACTGAGAAATGCACAGTTTTATTTTTACAGCTCCACCAAAGGATCCATCCTGGCTGTGCCCATTCCCTCAGCCCCCACTCAGATCTGCCCTCGTTTACTGCTCCCTTTTGTTCCCATCCAGAGCTTTTATGGGCTGAGATCTCCCTGCTTTGTGTTTATAAAACCCTGGTGATGTCTTGGGAGTTGTTTGAACAATAATAGGGAGTAAATAGCAGTAATTTGGGCTAAAATGCTGCAAATTATTTACTTCAGAGTCCTCTAAGGGGCTTGATTGAGTATTATTTGATTTGGGAGTGCAGCTTTGTGTGAGAGGTGACAAAGGTCTGGGGGAGCTCTTGGACTGGAATTCAGCCAGGTGAGGATGTTTCCATCATTATTGACCCCTGAAGGGTCAATTTGCCCCCAGATCTCTGTGATAGAAACCTGAAATTTGCAGGAAAAAAAATAGAAACATAAAAATCCAGTTGAAAGTTTTGGTTTTTTTTTTTTTTTTTTTTTTTTTTTTTTTTTTTTGGGTGGGTGAACTGAGCCAGCTGAAAAATGTGTGGAGATGGGAACTTCCAAAATCTGGGGGGGAAATATCTCTTCCAGCAGAGCCAGCTTGACCAAATTCCAGTAAAATCTTTAAATAAATTAAATTTCAAATTTCTTGCCCAAATTGAAATGCAATTTTCCAACACGTTAAATTTCAAATTTCTTGCCCAAATTGAAATGCAATTTTCCAACACGTTAAATTTCAACTTTCTTGCCCAAATTGAAACACAATTTTAAAAGGAAATTAAATCTAAACTCTTATTGCCCATATTTTCAATACACTCTTTAAAATAAATTAATTTCAACTTTCTTGCCTTAATTTGAACACAATTTTCAAATAACTTGAAATTTCAACTTTCTTGCCCAAATTGAAACACAATTTTAAAAAGAAATTAAATCTAAACTCTTACTGCCGATATTTTCAATACACTCTTTAAAATAAATTAATTTCAACTTTCTTGCCTTAATTTGAATACAATTTTCAAATAACTTGAAATTTCAACTTTCTTGCCCAAATTGAAACACAATTTTAAAAAGAAATTAAATCTAAACTCTTACTGCCCATATTTTCAATACACTCTTTAAAATAAATTAGATTTCAACTTTCTTGCCTTAATTTGAATACAATTTTCAAATAACTCAAATTTCAACTTTCTTGCCCAAATTGAAACACAATTTTAAAAAGAAATTAAATCTAAACTCTTACTGCCCATATTTTCAATACACTCTTTAAAATAAATTAATTTCAACTTTCTTGCCTTAATTTGAATACAATTTTCAAATAACTCAAATTTCAACTTTCTTGCCCAAATTGAAACACAATTTTAAAAAGAAATTAAATCTAAACTCTTACTGCCCATATTTTCAATACACTCTTTAAAATAAATTAGATTTCAACTTTCTTGCCTTAATTTGAATACAATTTTCAAATAACTTAAATTTCAACTTTCTTGCCCAAATTGAAACACAATTTTAAAAAGAAATTAAATCTAAACTCTTACTGCCCATATTTTCAATACACTCTTTAAAATAAATTAATTTCAACTTTCTTGCCTTAATTTGAATTCAATTTTCAAATTACTTGAAATTTCAACTTTCTTGCCCAAATTGAAACACAATTTTAAAAAGAAATTAAATCTAAACTCTTACTGCCCGTATTTTCAATACACCCTTTAAAATAAATTAGATTTCAACTTTCTTGCCTTAATTTGAATACAATTTTCAAATAACTCAAATTTCAACTTTCTTCTTGCCAAATTAATTTGAATAAAATTTTCAAATAACTCAAAATTTCAACTTTCTTGCTTACAAATTAAAACACAACTTTCTAAAATAAATTAAAATAACTTAAATCTAAACTCTTTGAAACACAATGCCCATTATTTTCAATACACTCTTTAAAATAAATTAAATTTCAACTTTCTTGCCTTAATTTGAATACAATTTTCAAATAACTTAAATTTCAACTTTCTTGCCTTAATTTGAATACAATTTTCAAATAACTTGAAATTTCAACTTTCTTGCCCAAATTGAAACACAATTTTAAAAAGAAATTAAATCTAAACTCTTACTGCCCGTATTTTCAATACACTCTTTAAAATAAATTAATTTCAACTTTCTTGCCTTAATTTGAATACAATTTTCAAATATCTTAAATTTCAACTTTCTTGCCTTAATTTGGATAAAATTTTCAAATAACTCAAATTTCAACTTTCTTGCACAAATTAAAACACAATTTTAAAAGGAAATTAAATCTAAACTCTTATTGCCCATATTTTCAATACACCCTTTAAAATAAATTAGATTTCAACTTTCTTGCCTTAATTTGAACACAATTTTCAAATAACTTGAAATTTCAACTTTCTTGCCCAAATTGAAACACAATTTTAAAAAGAAATTAAATCTAAACTCTTACTGCCCGTATTTTCAATACACTCTTTAAAATAAATTAATTTCAACTTTCTTGCCTTAATTTGAATACAATTTTCAAATAACTTAAATTTCAACTTTCTTGCACAAATTGAAACACAATTTTAAAAAGAAATTAAATCTAAACTCTTATTGCCCATATTTTCAATACACCCTTTAAAATAAATTAGATTTCAACTTTCTTGCCTTAATTTGAATACAATTTTCAAATAACTCAAATTTCAACTTTCTTGCCCAAATTGAAACACAATTTTAAAAAGAAATTAAATCTAAACTCTTACTGCCCGTATTTTCAATACACTCTTTAAAATAAATTAATTTCAACTTTCTTGCCTTAATTTGAATACTCTGAGGCTTTGAGGCAAGTTGAGGAATATTTCTCAAGGCAAAAAATTTCTGCAGAGAATCCCAGGATGGGGGAGATTGGAAGAGCCCCTGGTGTCACCTCCCTGCTCCAGCAGCACCTTGGTTTTTATTCCTTTTTTTCCCCCTCAGCTTTTCTGGAGTTGCTGTTCCAGAAATTGCCACAGGAAGAATTATCCAAGGCAAAACTGATTTTCCAGGCTTGGATTTGGGAGCAGAAAACCTGGCAGAGGGTTTGGTTTCAGAGGATTTAATTTACTCAGAAATCAGGGGGCACACAGAAGGTGTCTGTGGCCACCATCTTTGCCTAAAAAAGGCCAACAAAACTTTATTCCTGCATGTGACAAAGGCCCAAAATAAAAAAAAAAAAAAAAAAGGGTTTTTTTTTTTGGTTTTTTTTGAGGCTCATGCCCAGGCTGTGCCCAGCCAGACCCTGGATCATGATCAGGTTGTTTTGTGCAGCCCCAGGAATGCTTGAGGGACTAAAGCTGGGTTTAGGGATGGAGGAAGAGCTGGATTTCACAGAATTTCACAGCTGTTCAGACCTGCTTGCCTCAAGGCAAAAGATTTGCTCTGGTAGAAGTTCCACGGGAGGAAAAAAAAATAAAAAATATAAAAATATAAAAATAAATATATATATATAAATATATAAATATATAAATATAAAAATATAAAAATATAAAAATATAAAAATATAAAAATATATAATAAATATAATAAATATAATAAATAAATATATATATATATAATACATATAAGTGGAGTGACTTCACTCCTCCAAAGCAAGAGAAAAAGCAAGAACCCCCAGAAATAGGTAAATGTGTCCTGAAAAAACAAACAGGACTGACAGGAGAGGGAGACTCAGGAACTGTGAGCAGGAAAATGTTTTCTGTCATTGCTTCCTGCTTGGATTTTCCTGGGAAACAGGATTTGGTGGGCACACTTTGTAAATAGGATCTCAGCAAAGGATCTCTCTGAAGCTGTCACTGATATTTTTTTTTTCTCCTCCTTCTGTAGACAAGCCCTAGAACAACTGATTCTAAGAGTGAATTTGCTCCTCAGAAAAAAAAAAAAAAAAAAAAAAAAAAAAAGCCACGAGCTGCTTGAAGGAAAAAAGCATCAAAAATATGATTTGTGGCCCGGTTTTTATTTAGATAAGAAATCTCTATATTTGGCTTCAATTCTTGATGGGAGAAGTGAAAAAAAAAATAAAAAGAAAAGAAAAGGGGGGTGGGCCATCAGAAGTGAGGAGCTGAGAAAATTTAGGTTGCAGGCACATCCACAGGAGCCTTTCCAAGATCAATTTCAGCAACCTGTGGATGTTGAGCTGGGCTCGGATTTACAGCTCCAGATGTGGAAGGAGGCTGAGAAAGCTTCACCCAGCTGTGGAATTTTTAGGGAGACTGAACCTCCCTTTGGAGCAGCTCCCCGGGAAGGGAAGCAGACAAAAAACAGGTGAAATTCAATTGCTGAGAGCTCTGTTAGTCCAGACTTGCTCCTGGGAGGCATCAAAGGCAAAAAGCAACTGGAGCTTGGTCTGGGAGATGTTTTCTCCTGGAAACTTGATTAAATTTGCCTCAGCAAACAAGAGGATGATGCAGGAATCTGGGGAGGATGTTCAGCTAATTGCTGGGGTGGGAGTGAAGAAAAATCGGCCAGAAAAGGCTTGTTGGAACTTCCAAGGTGGCCAAGAGAGGGAACCACAGTTCCTGGGTGAAAATTCCCTGGAATGCAAGTTCCTGGAGTGCAGCTTGGGTGTCCAGAGCTGAGCTTGGGGGCCTCGAGTTTCTCCACGTGGAGGAGAGGGAGGGGTGATTTAAATTCCCTGATAAAATTTCAGGCTAGAAAAGCTTAGAGAATCATGGAATGGTTTGGATTGGGAAAGATTTTAAAGATTGTTTCATTCCATGGACAGGGACATTTTCCACTATGCCAGGGTGCTCCAAGCCCCATCCAACGTGGCCTTGGGCACTTCCAAGGGTTGGGAATGTTCCCTGTTCCTCACTGTCCCTTCTTTGTGCTGGCAGGGAGGTGAAACACCTGAGGTGTGGAGGATGGAGAAGTCCTGCCAGCTGTGGTTTGTCCCAGGATTTGCAGTTTATTCCTGCCCAGAGCTGGAAATTTGCCCTGACATGGCTCCATCTGTGTCTTGGGTTTGCAGTACAGGATGTGCCCAGAAATGTGAATTCTGTCCCCATCTGTCCCAGCCGGGTGGGGCAGTGCCCCTGATCTCCTGGCACACATTATCTGCTCATGGGCAGCTTTAAACCAGCTGGGGCAATCATCTTTATCTTTGCCACAGCCCATCCTCCCTCCAGGAGAGATCTCCTGTTCATGGCCAGTGAGTCCCAGGGCATGGCTGATAAAATTCCATCATCCCATGGGAGATGCTCCAGCCAGGGCAGGAGCCAAGCCTTTCCTACCCAGAGAAAAACTGACATTTGGGACACCAAGGAACCTTCTTCCCACTGCATTCCAGAGGAAAGCCAGACCTTTCCACATCATCCCTGCACCTTCAGAGGAAACTGCCCCTTCTCCAGGAGCACTGCTCCAGCTGAGCCACATCTGCCACTGCAGGAGGATGCAGCCACCATGGAATGGGACTGTGCCAACACCCTGACTGACTGACGGGTGTCAGCTTGGATTCTGACTCTGGCAGGGTTTGGGATTGTTCTTTGTAATCCTGCATTTCTATTTTAATTTTCCTAGTCAAGAACTGTTATTCCTAATTCCCATCTCTTTGCCTGAGAGCCCCTGAATTTCAAAATTATAATCATTTGGAGGGAGGGGGTTTCCATTCTCCATTTCAGAGAGAAGCTCCTGCCTTTCTTGGCAGACACCTGTCCTTCACACCAGGACAATCTGTCAGCCCCTTACAGAGCCACAATTCCAATTCCAAATTCCAATTCCAAATTCCAGTTCCAAATTCCAGTTCCAAATTCCAATTCCAAATCCCAATGAGAAACACCCTGGTGCTCACCACAGCTGGGATTGGAGCTGGGAATGCTCCATGGAAGCAGCCCCAGCACTTGATGGATGAATTCAGGGAGAGCTGCTCTGAACCCTGGCTCACCCAGGAGAAACTGCAGCTCTTTTCTCCCATTCAGAAATCCTGATGGAAGCAGATGCTCTGGAGGAAGTGGGAGGGCCAGACAACCCTGAAGGATTTCAGACTCCCCTATTTGGGGAGCCCCTGAGGGAAGGACTGGTGGAAAAATTTGTTTGGACAATTCCTAAAATAAAGGGACCCTGAGAGTGTTGAGGGAATAGAAATAACAGCAGCAGGAATCCTCCCTTTCCAGAGGGGCTCCTCACGGGATGTGGAACACACCAGGCTGGGATTTGACCTAAGAAAGACTTGGAAAACTTTTCTAAGCCCTGTGTGGATGGAGCCTTTGGACATGGGGACAGGACACCCCATGTGGCAGGGGAGGAGGAATGGGAGAGCAGGAGAGAGGTCTCCACTGAGGATGGGAATTTGAAATCCCAAAAATCCACCCTGGGAGCTGCATCTTGATACCCAAAACTGCTCCATGCCTGGTGTGCTCCAGGTGAGAACAGGAGCTCTCCTTTCCCAAGGATCCTGGCAGCATCTCTTTGTGGAAATGCTGCTTTTTTGGGAATGCTGGAGAAGAATTTGGGAATTGGAGAAGAGCCCCAGGGTGCTCCCAGCTCAGTGGTGGGTTTGGGAAGGGAATCCAGCTGGATCTTCCTTGTGCTCAACCAGACCTGCTGGAAAAGCCTGGGAGAGGTTTCAGTGGCCTCTTTCTCCTCCCTGCTCAAGGCTGGTTGGATTTTTCATCCTCTCTGTGGCTCCAATTCCTCTGGGAGCTGCTTCCTGGGGAATTTCATTCCTGAGGCAGCTGCTCTTCCCACAGAGGGGACACCAGGAGCACCTTTGGGTGCAGCTGTCAAAGCAAGCCATGACCCAGAGAGTTCATGGAATCACGGAATGGGATGGGAGAAACCTTAAAATTCATCCAGTTCCACTGGGGGCAGGGACACCTCCCACTGTCCCAGGTGCTCCAGCCCCAGTGTCCAACCTGGAACTGAACATTGCAGGGGCAGCCACAGCTGCTCTGGGAATTCTATTCCAGGGTCTGCCCACCCTGCCAGGAAGGAATTCCTTTGGAATATCAGAATTCCTTTTGGAATATCAGAATTCCTTTTGGAATACCAAATTCCTTTGGAATATCAGAATTCCTTTTTGAATATCCAAATTCCTTTTAGAATACCAAATTCCTTTTGGAATATCCGAATTCCTTTTGGAATACCAAATTCCTTTGGAATATCAGAATTCCTTTTTGAATATCCAAATTCCTTTTAGAATACCAAATTCCTTTTGGAATATCAGAATTCCTTTGAAATATCCAAATTCCTTTTAGAATACCAAATTCCTTTTGGTATATCCAAATTCCTTTTGGAATATCCACGTTCTGGTCTCCTCTCCTGGCTCAGGGCTGTGTGAACACCTTGTCCCAGACCCCTCAGTGTCGTTTTTTGGGTTCACCTCAGGTGTTGGGAAGGTGAGGGATCCCTTCAGCTACTGTTCCCAAATTCCTGCAGGTTTATCCTGCACTTTGTTCAGCTCTGACTCCACAAAAGATTGGATTTGATCCCTGTACTCAAGAGTTGCCCTCAATGATCCCGTGGGTCCCTTCCAGCTCAGAATATTTTGTGTTCTCTTTCTTTTTTTTTTTTTTTCTGTTTTCCCCTGATTGTCCTGTCCCTGAATTGGGTAATTAATGTCTTTCTTAAAACATTCAGAACGTGAGGCAGCACCAGAGCCACTCTGGCAACCCAAACAAGTGAAAACCCCTGGAAGATTTACTGCCCTTGTTCCTTCTCCTGTGGTAAAATGTCAGGATTTGAGGAGAGAAAACATTTTCAGCTGTGCTCAGACGGGGTTTGATTTAAGTGACCACAATTTCAGACTCTCAATTGTGTTCTCATTCCCCCTCTCTCTTTCTTTATGAACAGCCTGGTATCATTTATTTCAAATTCTCCCTGTTTTCGTTGGAATGCAGTTAATTGGCTTGGAAGGAGGATAATCTCTTGAAGAAAAACATGCTTAGCATGGAAAGAACTCCTTTCAAGGTTGGCAAAAAAAGCAGATTCTGGCCAAATTCTTCGAATGCTCCACTGGGCCAAACCCTGTTGGAATTGGTCAGGTCCTGCCATCAAAGGGTGATGTTTTTATGATTATTTACGTTGATTATTAATTAATGTATAGCTGTGAGAGTTTAATTAGCCCTGCTTTTGTACAGCCAGAGAATGTTCAGAGCAACAGCACGAACCACACACAATTGGCTGCGTTGGAATTGGAGCAGGGAAGGAAAAATTCCTGGGTTTCAGGCAAAACCCTTTGGCCCGAGAACCTTTCATCAAATCTGCAGGAATAACTTGTTTGGTTTGGGTTCCCCCCTCCCAAAAATCCCACAAATACCCCCCTGGGTTATGGGGAGGCTGAAAGGAGGGTTGGGGTTTGTTCTGGAGCTGCGGGTCAGGGGATGGAAGTCAGGGATAGGATGGATGGAATATCCTGGATGGAATCAGGAGGGGTTTCCATGTTCACAGGCATGGATGGGCACAGCAACTCCTGAATCCCAGAACCCCAGGATCACTGGGGTTGGAATCATGGAATGGTTTGGGTTGGAAGGGGCTGTAAATCCCACCCATCCCAGTGGCAGGGACACCTCCCACTGTCCCATTGCTCCCAGTCCAAATGTCCAGCCTGGAACTGAACATTCCAGGGATCCAGGGGCAGCCACAGCTGCTCTGGCAATTCCATCCCAGCCCCTCATCACTCTCCCAGAGAAGGATTTTTTTCCCAATATCCCACCCATCCCTCCCCTCTGGCAGTTTAATATTCCCTCTTGTCCTGTACATGCCCTAATAAAAATTCCTTCTCCATCCATGTGGAAACACAGAGGGAATAGGAAGATGTTGGGATGCATCAGGGAAGCAGAATCAGAGAATCCCAGAATGGTTTGGGTTAGAAAGAGCCTTGAAAATCATCCAGTTCCACCCCAGCCTGGAGCTGGGCATGGAAGAAGTGCCCAGATGCTCCTGAGAAGGGCACAGCCTTTGCTGGAAGAGGAGTGGGACCAAATTCCTGCTTTTTTTGGGGAGAAAATTCCTATGAGCTCAGCAGGTCCCCAGGCAGGCCCCTCTGAGGGACACTTTGCTGTCACCCCTGTCCTGACAGGAGCAGCTCACCCAGGATGGGCTGGAGGGACACAGGGAGGGGATCACGGGAGGAAATGAGCAGGAATGGAGGAAAAAGATCAGGGATTTAGGGGTTTGTTATGGGAAAGGGAGAGGAGAGGAGAGGAGAGGAGAGGAGAGGAGAGGAGAGGAGAGGGAGGGAGAGGAGGAGAGGAGAGAGGAGAGGAGAGGAGAGGAGAGGAGAGGGAGAGAAGAGAAGAGAGAGAGAGAAGAGAGAGAAGAGAAGAGAGAAGAGAGAGAAGAGAAGAGAAGAGAAGAGAAGAGAAGAGAAGAGAAGAGAAGAGAAGAGAAGAGAAGAGAAGAGAAGAGAAGAGAAGAGAAGAGAAGAGAAGAGAAGAGAAGAAGGATTTAGGGGTTTCTCACGGGAAGAGAAGGAGGACAGAGATTTAGGGGTTTCTTATGGGGAGAGAACAGGGACAGGATTTAGGGGTTTATTCCTGGCACTGGCAGCCAGGCTGTGCAGGCAGAGCTGAGCTCGCCAGGCTCCTCCAGGGCCTGTGAGGTTGCTGTGGAGGGAGAGCCTGGAGAGCTCCTGGGACCAGGACTGGAGCTCAGGATTATTTATGAGGATTCCAGGCTGGGATCAGGACTCCAGTGCTGCCTTTCCAGAGCTCACAAATCACTGCTGCTGCCTCTGTCCCTCCCAGAACCTCTGAGTGAATCATCCCTAAGGAAACCAAAATTTTCTTATTAAGCCTTTGGAAGCAACAAACTGAAAATAAAGCCCAGCAACATCTTGATTTAGCTTTTTTTTTTTTTTTTTTTTTAATGAACTACTGGGGATGTGAATAACATTTGCTCTCCACATCCAAAAAGGAGCTGGGAATCTGCTCTGCCTGATGTTGCTGAATCATTCCTGGGTTTGGAATGCTGCTTGTGGCACACTGGGAGGAGGAGGAGGTCACTGGGGAGGAAGGGGGATGGTGCAGAAGGGAATTCCAGCAGGGAATGATGTCTCCAGGTTGGGTGGGATGTCCAGATGGGCTCAGCTCCATCCTTGCAGGCTCTGATAAAGTAGTTTTGGGGTTTTCTTTGCCACTAAAATCCCTCCTAGCTGCTTCTCTTGGTCATAGCACCAAATCTGGTCGTTTGTAAAGATTTTTGAAATTTTTTTACCGATAATCCTATCTCACAGCAAAAAAAAAAAATTCAAATTATTAAACCCAAACCACTACACAAAATGAATATTTTTGCCCAGTTAAAACAAAACCACATCGCCAGCCTTTCATATTCCCTTTTTGGGGCAATCCCAGGGAGACTCTCTTTTGGGATGGTTTGTCCCAGGTTCATGGAGTGGTTTGGTTTGGGAAAGACTTTCAAAGATCCTTTGAAAGTGCAGAAAGTCTCCCTGGAGTCTTTTCCAACCCCAACTCTCCCATTTTTTTCTTTATTAGAGGTGCTCCAGCCTTCCCAATTTCGCAGTGGGATCCCCAGTTTTGTGGCCTCCTCTGGACCATCTAAGAGTGGTTTGGCTTCCCTCAAAAAAAAAAAAAAACAAAAAAACAAAAACAAAACAAAAAAACCCTCAAATGATGATTTATAATCAACAAAATTTATTTCAATTCTTGAAATCCATGGCAAATCCAAGAAGGGTCGTAGTGAAAACCAAACATTTTCCCCCAAAATCACAAGGACATCATTAAGATAATTGCAACATAATTTCCTTAAAGAATAAAGAGGGATAAATGGGTAGAAAGCCATGGAAAACCAACACAAAACAAACAATCAACAGCAAAAAACCCTCATGATTTTTTAGCCAAGTGCTTGGCTGTTGTAATTAGGAGAATCTGGATTTTCTGGCTGAATTCCCACAGGGAACAAGGAGCCATATGCCCTTAACTAGGACTAACCTGCCAAAGCCTGGCCTTTGTTGCTTGAGGCAATCTGGGAGGGTTTAACACCAGAAAAAAGGGATAAATAGAGAGAAAAACATACAAAAAAACCAATTTAACTCCTGTTTTTTTTTCTTGGAGTAGCCCAGGGAAGCAGCAGAATGGTTAAAAACTGGGATGGAAGGAATGTGAGCCTGCTAAGGATATTTTTGTTAGGTAAATGGGTTAATTGTGAGCCTTTAAATGAAATAAAAGACTGAAATTCTTTTTAGTCTGTTTTCTAGCCTGATTTTGTGCCTGGACAAAATTCCTAAAAAATCCAATATTTTTATGTACAAATGAACATAATTTGTGGGCAAAACTCATCATTTTTATCTCAAATTTTGTTATTTTACCAGTCCATCTGCCTTAAATAAAACTCTGTGCTGGACTTTTCCTCTGGAACACAGTTCCTGCATGGGATTATTCCATCCCAGTAGGAAATAATTATTTGGTGTGTTTGTCCAAGGGGGAAAATTGCAACAGCACTTAAAAAAAAAAAAAAGATCGCTGTAAACTTCTTTTCATAAAACTGCTGCAGAGCATCCTCAGTTCCTGACAGTCCAGGAAAACAGGCCTGGAAGCTAAAGAAGCAATATTATTCAAGGGAAGGAAGGGAAGGAAGGGGTCCTGGTTTGAAGGGCAGGTGTTTGCCAATAAAGGCAGGAGCTTCTCTTTGAAATGGAGAATGGAAACCCCCTCCCTCCAAATTATTACAATTTTGAAATTAAGGGGCTCTCAGGCAAAGAGATGGGAATTAGGAATAACAGTTCTTTACTAGGAAAATTAAAATAGCAATGCAGGATTACAAAGAACAATCCCAAACCCTGCCAGAGTCAGAATCCAAGCTGACACCCGTCAGTCAGTCAGGGTGTTGGCACAGTCCCATTCCATGGTGGCTGCATCCTCCTGCAGTGGCAGATGTGGCTCAGCTGGAGCAGTGCTCCTGGAGAAGGGGCAGTTTCCTCTGAAGGTGCAGGGATGATGTGGAAAGGTCTGGCTTTCCTCTGGAATGCAGTGGGAAGAAGGTTCCTTGGTGTCCCAAATGTCAGTTTTTCTCTGGGTAGGAAAGGCTTGGCTCCTGCCCTGGCTGGAGCATCTCCCATGGGATGATGGAATTTTATCAGCCATGCCCTGGGACTCACTGGCCATGAACAGGAGATCTCTCCTGGAGGGAGGATGGGCTGTGGCAAAGATAAAGATGATTGCCCCAGCTGGTTTAAAGCTGCCCATTAACAGGAGATATCCCCACAGAGATCAGGGGCACTGCCCCACCTGGTTTCAGCAGAGGGTGATAAAATACAGATTTTGGGCACATCTTTACATTGTAACTAGGACACTGCCCCAGAGCAGGAGCTTTTCCAGAAGGGTGGGGTTTATCTCAGCACTTCCCTGCTCCAGAAATTAAAGCAACGTGGAGCAAATCCTTTAGGGAGGAATCTCTGCAGGGTTTGGAGCAAATGAGACCTGGGAATGACCTGGGATCAATGTAGAGCTGCCCAGTCCCTGGGCACCAGAAAACACCTACACCACAGTGGGATGGACAGCACACAACCAGTTTAATTCCTTTTTCCATCCCAATTTTCCCCATTTCCCTTTCCACAGGTGCCCCACAGACTCATCCCCACCTTCCCCAAGGCCAGCTCTGAGCAACACCCAGGGCAAGCCCAGCCTGGAGCAATCAAGGAACATTCCAGGGACACGTGGAAACATTTCCATCCTCACATTTCCATCCCTGGAAAAGCAGGGCCACAAAGGCTTTTGGCAAGAGAGGTTGTTCAAAACCCAGCAACGGCCCCAAATCCCTCCTTTGGATCTGCAGGAACTCATCCCACCTGCCTGGGAGGGCCTGGGACACCCAGGGCAAAGCTCTGGCAGTTGGAGAACATCAATAATTCAAAACCTGTGTGTGACTCACGCTGCCCAACCCATCCCCCTAAGGTTACTTGGACTTAATATTCACAGAAGGCACATTGTTATTTCTTCTTCCAAAAAGTCATGAATAATTTACCATTCATTACCCAAAAACTTCTCTTTTTTTACAATTTTTTTTTTTTTTTTTACAATTGGCTTCATCCAAAAGAATGAGAAAGCAGAGAAAATGTTCATTTCCCAACCTCTTCTTAGTTCATTGTTGTTGAGCATAAAAGTATCCCTCAGAAATCTTTAGTTAGTAAAAGATGGCATTTTTGGGGTTTCATTTGATGAACTGTGTTTGTTTGGGAAGCAAAAATCATCTCTGCTTTGAAAAAAGTGACTGGGGGGAAAAAAAAGACAAAAAAACCCCCTGAGTATTTGGGGGACAATATCTGAGGGACAGGGTGGGATTGTTGGGGAGTCAATGCAGGACTGGGTGATCCTTGTGGATCCTTCCAGCTCAGGATATTCCATGATTCCAAAGGAATGCATCAGAATCATTTCAGGCTACCAGAGGATCATGGATTGTTGGAGTCTGGCTCTCCCTGCTTGGCAGAAGTTGATAAATTGTCCAGAATTCCACGTGGGATCATTGGAAATGAGCCCAGCTGGAGCAGCTTCCTCAGCCTGCTGCAAGGAAAGTGATCCCTCCATGGCAGGAGGTGTGGGATCAGGGGGAATCTGGCACCTGCTGGTTTCCTGTGTGGGAATGGCACCTGATCCCACTGGGAATGAAACCTGATCCCATGGGAATCACACCTGATCCCACTGGGAATGGCACCTGATCCCATTGGGAATGGTACCTGACCCCACGGAGAATGACTCCTGATCCCACTGGGAATCACACCTGATCCCACTGGGAATGAAACCTGATCCCATTGGGAATGAAACCTGATCCCTTTGGGAATGAAACCTGATCCCATTGGGAATGACACCTGATCCCACTGGAAATGAAACCTGATCCCACTGGGAATGAAATCTGATCCCATTGGAAATGGCACCTGATCCCATTGGGAATGGTACACCTGATCCCACTGGGAATGACACCTGATCCCACTGGGAATGAAATCTGATCCCACTGGGAATGGCACCTGATCCCTTTGGGAATCACATCTGATCCCACTGGGAATGAAACCTGATCCCACTGGGAATCACTCCTGATCCCACTGGGAATGGCAGCTGATCCCATGGGAATGAAACATGATTCCACTGGGAATGAAACCTGATCCCATGGGAATGACTCCTGATCCCACTGGGAATGGTACCTGATCCCATAGGGAATGAAACATGATCCCACTGGGAATGGTACCTGATCCCATGGGGAATGACTCCTGATCCCACTGGGAATGGGACTGTTCAGTGGATCCCAGAGAGGGCTGCAGTGGGGATGGGAGCATTGGAGCAGGGGAAGGTTTCAGTCCCTGATTCCTGCCAGGATAAAATGATCCTGGCACTAAAAGCACTCCTGGCCTGTTTATCTGAGTTTGCCTCCCTCCCCTGGTCTGTTCTCAGATATTTAAATTTCTCTACATGTTTAAATCTGTCCTATCTCTGAAATTTTAGCTTCCTGTTAACAAGGCAGTTTAATTGATTCACCACTGCTTGACACAGCCCATGTAGGATCTTCCCCATAATTTTCCCAGAGCAAGTTAAATCCAGAAAGTTCCAACAGTCACAGAATTCCAGACTGGTTTGGGTTGGAAAGGACACAAAAGCCCATCTCATCCCACCCCTGCCATGGCAGGGACACCTCCCACTGTCCCATTGCTCCAGCCCCAATGTCCAACCTGGCCTTGGACTCTCCCAGGGAGGGGGAATACAGGGAAATTATTTTCTAAGCAATTGTGGCTTTAATTTGTCTCCTACCATCACTAAAACCTGAAAATCTGTGCAGTATTTTCACTATAAATATGGGGTGAATCTACTGTACAAGTGACTCACCACTGTAACAGCCAAGTCACTTTTAAATTTGTATATAAATACATCCAATTATATACTGGATAACATTAATACATATTACACAGACCTTTAATACATATCACACAGATCTTTATATACAGATACACATATAAACCCTTCTTTTCTTTATGCTATGGACCATATTTTTTTTCATTTACTAAACCTGTCCCATTGCTTTTAGCAAAAATCAGCAATTCAGTATCATAGCAGAAGCTGCTTGGCTGTGAATTATTTCCTTTTTTTTTAATGTTACTTTTCATTTTTATTAAATGTTACTGCTTAGTTTTCGTTGAATATGGGGGTACCCAGCACCAGTTTGCCCAGTTCAGATTCTTGTTTAGATATTCCTGTTCAGCTTCCACAAAGAAAAAAATGAGCATGACACTTGGACTATTTAGGTTTAAAACCTGGCCAAATTAAAACCAGATTAAAACTCTTCACCATCACTTTCCTAGGGATGAGATAGCATTTTCCAAGGAATGGCAAGGATGGAAGGAAGGGAAATATCCATGGATTCCCTTCCAGGAAGCACAAATCCCAGAGTGAGCTGAGATCCAGAGGGATCTTCAGTCAAATCAGAGGGATCTGAGCCTGGAAGGAAGAGACTGAACAACATTTGAGATGTAAATTTGTATTAATTGGAAATAAATTTCATTGGAATGTGGAAGCACGAGCAGTTTGGAAACCTGACTGGATTTTAGAACCTGACTGGATTTTAAACTACCTGAGCCTGGAAGTGCCTGCAGGGTGTGGATTCAGAAGGCCCAGCACTGCAGGATGCAGTGCCAGGAGCTGCAATTTTCCATATTTTTGGAATAACCCAACTCACCCCTCGTGCATTTGCCTGAAAAATGTCCAAGTGCTTTCAAATCCTTGTGAAACAATTCCCAGTGGGGTGCCCCAGAGGTTCTCATGTTCCCACCAGTGAGGACCTGCAGGGGCAATTCTCAATAAAAACTGGTTTTATTTCCTGCTTTTCCCAGTTGGGAAATGGGATGGGACTCCTGAATGGCAGCTCAGGTAAGGAATGTTTAGAAGCAGCTCCCAAGTTTTTTTTTTAATCTCCTGTGAAGACACAGCTCCTTGTTTTTCCATCTTTAATGGCTCCTTAAAGTAAGATAAATCGTATTTTTACCTCTGCGGATTAGCAGAGGCTTCATGGGAGAGCTCAGATGCAAAAAACAGGAATTATAAACAAAATTAATTCCCAGATCCTGCTCTGGAGTGGTTCAGCACTTACCAATCCAGGCAGCTCTTAGGAGGTGTTGAATAGGGGGAGTTTTGGGATCAGCCAGCAGGAAATCTGCTCTGGGACCATGCAGCCAGGTGGGTGAGATTAAACAAGATTGGGGGTAAAGTTGCATTAACTGGAGTTAATTTGCATTAATTGGAGGTATAAATCAAACCTTGAGAACACTGAGCAGACACTGGGTGTGTAAATAGTGACACAAACCAATAAAGATCCCTCTGGCTGCCCTTAGGACACAAAAGCTCCTGAGAAGGGATGAAGGAGCAGAACAGACCCAGCAAAGGAAGGGCTGTCAGTCCCCAGGGTGGAAAAAAAAACAAGGAATGAAACAAATGGGAATAACCTTGAGGTGTGCACAGCTCCCTGATCTTCCTCAAATAATGAATAAATAATAATGAAAATTATTAATAATAAATAATAAAAAAAATAAATAATAAAATTAATAAATAAAAAATAATAAAAATAATAAATAATGAAAAGAAGGCTCTGGAGCTCTTCAACAACAAAACAGTTTCCAGGTATCCCATCAGCAAGAGCAGCTTCCAGCATTTATCATGGAGATAGAGCAGGAAAAACATTGCTGAGGCTGAATCCCATTGGCCACAGCAAGATCAAAACCCAAACCAAGCTGCTCAAATGTTTTGAATTTTCGAGCTCTATTTTGAGGTGGAGAGCTCCCCTGCCTTCCCAGTTAGTCAAAACACTGTTATCTGGGATAACAGGACATGGACACAATGGCTAAAGAAATAAAATTTTACAAAAGCTTTTTAACTCTTCCCCCCCAAGAGATTCACAGGGGATTTTGTCCTCTTCAAACTCAAAATGAGGGCCATGGCTTGGTTTGGTCCCACTGAGGGGAAAAAAGGGCTGGACAAATCTCCATTATTCTTCTACCACCCTTTGTTTTAGGCCAAAAAAATCTCTGCATTTTAATTTCTGGAGGCCTCAACCTGTTTTTGCTGCCCTCAGCCTCTGTGCCAAACACGACAGCATCCCCAAGCAGCCTCCAAACTGCTCCTGAGCTCCTGGAGCATGGGCTGAACATTCCTCAGGGACGAGGTTTTAAACCTCTCCACTGGCTACACATCTGTCAAATTTTGGGAGTGAGACAAACAGGGGCAATTTATCTTGGAAAAATAGCAGAAGGCATGGCCCTGACCCCATGGCATCCCACTGTGAAATCCAAGTGTGGAAACACCAAAGTTTCTCAGCACAACCTCTGGAATAATTTTGTTTTTAACGCAGCGTGGAGAAATCAGCATCATTTTTATTCTTGGGAACGACTGAACTCACCCAGGCAAGTCTTCCCCAAAAACATCACTCTGAGGTGGCTGCTTGACCCAGAGCCACTGAAATGGTCCAAGATTTTTAAAAATGTGGGAGATGCAGGAGAGCTTCCCTTTCCTACCTGTCCATGCACATCCTCGTGCCTGTCACGAGGGGGAATAAAAAACAAAAATAAAAATAAAAATAAAAATAAAAATAAAAATAAAAAAAATAAAAATAAAAATAAAAATAAAAACAAAAACAAAAGCAGGCAGCATCCTGCTCTGGCACCCTTTGGATTTCTCCCCAGCTCCTCTGGCACCCCAGCAGTGTCCTGGGGTAGCAGCAGAGCTTGGGGCACACCCAGGTTCCACCCCCAGTGGTTTTGGGGATGCTCACAAAGAGCAGAGGGCAGAGGTGCTGCCAGTGCCAACAATTCCAGAGTAGGGAAGCACCCCAAAAACTTGGAGGAAGGAGTGTTTGGAAAAACCAGACAGGCCTGGCACACTGAGAGCTTTCCTTTGGACAGGAATTGTTCCCTGGGAGGGGCTGGGATGGAATTGCCAGAGCAGCTGTGGCTGCCCCTGGATCCCTGGAATGTTCAGTTCCAGGCTGGACACTGGGGCTGGGAGCAATGGGACAGTGGGAGGTGTCCCTGCCATGCCTGGGGTGGGATTAAATGAGATTTAAGGTCCCTCCAACCCAAATAATTCTGGGATTTGTAGATCCCACTCAGGTGAGACCTCCCAGAGCCAAAAGTGTGGATGATAGGAAACCCCCAGAAGTATACCCTTGGAATTCTATCCCTCAGAGACAAAGAAAATTCCTTTAGGATGATATAATTCCCGCCTTGAAGACCCCTTATCTTTTAGGATTTTTCTTGGTCCTTAAGTTAGTTAAGTGATTGGCTTTTTCTTAGAGTGCTAAGTAAAATGTAATTGGATACTGTGTTTAACTAGTAGTTTTATTGGTTCCTTTTTCAATCCCTTTGAAATGTATAAATATCCCTACCTACCTGTAATAATCAGACTTTGTAGCTGATCTCCCTTCGAAGAATAAACTATCTTTGGAACATTCAGCTGCAGGTCTCAGCCTTTGTTTCCTCGCTGGCAGGTAGCTCAGTAGCTGTCTGAACCCCTCTTGGCTATCTGGGTTCAAGTAGCTCTTAAAGGCTAGAATAACCCTAAAGCTACAAAAAGGAGAAGACAAAGCTTTTCCCTGCACCCAGTTTCCCTGGGAATCACCCTCTGGACATTCCCTGGAGCAGTGCAGCAATCCACACCTGCTCCTGACTCCTGGTGTTTTGTTGCTGTCCCAGCTCTCAGAAATTCCAGCTGGGAATTCCTCCCCAGGGTTTCTGTTGCCAGCCCTGGCTCCAGGATTGTGAAATGTCCCCACAGGGAGGGGGGATAAAGGAATGAACACCTCAAAGGGAGAGGGAATTCTACCCCTAAGCTCTGCTGGAGGGAGAATTCCCAGCCATTCCCTGTCCCTCATCTCTCCAGCTGTGCTCTCCACACGGTCAGAGCCCTTTTTCCTCCTGTTTCTTCCATTCAGCATCTCATCCCTGAGGAGCAGCACAGCACAGGAAGCCCCAGCCTTGTTTTCCTCAGGGAAGAGGCAGAAGGAGCCCAAGCCTGTAAAAACCCTGCCCTGAACCCTCTCCCTGCAGCTGGATCTCTCCAAATTTCCACTGCTGGATGCTGCTGCCAGGCTGAGAGGAGCTCCCACAGCCAGCCCAGTACTTTTCCATGGAAGGATGAATTCCCTAAGAATAACAATTTATCAGAGGAGCTGTGGCTGTTTGACCTGGCTCATTTTCAGAGATTAGGAACCAGTGAGCCCCCATGAATCGGGGTGACTTTGTGGTTGGGGTTTGTTGTTGTTTTTTTTGTTTGTTTTTTTTGTTTTGTTTTTTTGGGGTTTTTTTGTTTGGTTTTTGTTTTGTTTTGTTTTGTTTTGTTTGTTTGTTTTTGGGGTTTTTTTGGGGGGTTTTTTTTTGTTTTTTTGTTTTTTGGGGTTTTTTTTTGGTTGTTTGTTTGTTTGTTTGTTTGTTTGTTTGTTTTTTCCCTAAGAAGTGATTTTCATGTTTCACCAGTTCTCATCAGGGAAGGGAGGGGGTGGGGAAGGAATGCACATCTGTCTTCCCAAGTGGATCAGGGAGAGGATAATAACAAATAATGATAACTCACCCACGTGGAGGCTCTTTCATCCTGCAGGAGTTGCAGCCCTGGAGTCTGGGATTTCAGGGACAGCAGGAGCATCACACAGGGCAGGGCAGAATCCCTGCAGGGATCCTCTGGGAATCTCCAAAGGTGTTAGTAGGAAAAGAAAGGTTTTTAGCAGAATTTCTGCTCTCCTGGAGCAGATTTTCTACAGGAACAACTCCTTGGTATTCAATGTTGCCTGCAGAGCAGGTGAGTGGAAAGGAGTGGGAGATATCCCTGTAGTGATGGAGGAGACAGACATGGAATGGGCTTGGAAAACCCTTGGGATGTCAGAGACTGACAGGGTCGCTGTCACCATGTCACTGCCAGAAACAACCTGAGAGGAAAGTCACATTTATCTTTACAAACGAGCTGTGGGTACATAAAACCAGCACTGAGAGGTAAAAGAAACAATGGGAAGGATTCCACTGATTGGTGAATGGAAAAAGAGATTTGCCTTTACAAACAAACTGTAGGTTTGCTGAGAAATGAAATTGGATATTGGGAGATGAAAGAAGCAACAGGGAAAACTCTGAATTGTATAAGAATTAAAAATGAAAAGGGAGGGTTGGACATTAGAGGGGAATCTCAGGTATCTGAGGGAAGTCTGAGCCTCTTAAGTACCAATGGGGAAAGAGAGGGAAATTGGGATAAAAAGGGAGGCTGAGTCCTCCAAAAATTGGAGAGACCCCAGGGGAATGTCCCATGGCCTCTCCCTTTATTCCAATAAAGCAAAAAGGACACCTCTGTCTCCTTTTTGGACATGAACCTCTGGTGTTTGTGGATGAATTTTCCTGACAAACCCCTGGCCATTCCTGCAGGGCCCAACCTGGTGCTGGGCTGGCCAAACCCCAAAAATGTGGATGCACACAAAGCCAGGCTCCCAGAATCATGGAATCATGGAATGGTTTGGCTTGGAATGGACCTCAAATCTCACCCATCCCACCCAGCCATGGCAGGGACACCTCCCACTGTCCCATTGCTCCAGCCCCAGTGTCCAACCTGGAACTGAACATTCCAGGGATCCAGGGGCAGCCACAGCTGCTCTGGCAATTCCACCCCAGCCCCTCCCAGGGAACAATTCCTAATTCCCAATATCCCATCAAACCCTACTCTGGGAGCCATTCCCTGTGTCCTGTCTCTCCAATTCCTGATGAAAAGTCCCTTTCCCTGTTCCCTGCAGCCCCTTCAGACCCTGGAATTTGCTGTGAGGTCTCCACACAAACTCCTCTTCCCCAGGTTAAGCATTCCCACCTCTCCCAGCCTTCCCACAGGGGAGGTGCCCCAGTCCCCTCAGGAGCTTTGTGGCCTCCTCTGGATTTGCTCCAGACTCCACATCCTTCTCCTGCTGGATCGTTCCCACTATTCCAGGTGGGATCTCAGGAGGGCAGAATCAGGACACAGGAAAAGCCTCAAACTCCTCAAGATTTTACCAGGCAGATCCTGCCTCCATGGAAAGCCCAAGGAGCAGGGAAGGACACTCTTGGATGCCTCCAGTGAGATGGAAAAAGCAAAATCTGCTCCCTGTCAGGAACCTCCTGCACTTCAGACTTCCCCTGCTGTCCCCAGCAAGCTGCAAACATCCGTGTGGGACTGATGAGCTGCACATTCCAGCTCCTTCCCAATCCAGCCTTGCCTCCTGGGATGACTCAGAAGTGCCAGGTGCAACTTCAAAGCAACCACCAGGGCTGGTTGTTGTGACAGGACCTCCAGAGGAGATCCTGAGGATGCACAAATTAAAAATAAACCAGCGGATTATGAAGATGTGGATGTGCTGCTTGGGAGAAATTGCTGGAAAAAAGCACCTGGAAAAAATCCTGGAGAAGGATTTCCATGGGCTGAAGTTTCCTAATAGGCATGGAAAACTTCTTTTCTATCTCATGGACATCTGTCCAACAAAATGGGAAATGTTTTTAAGGCCCCTGCCAAATTTAGCTGCTGTTTGCTCCTGCCTGGCCTCCCCACCACTCCAGAGGTCACATGAGAAATGTTCTCACACCAAGTGGATCCTCCCCTGTCCAGGACAATCCCAGGCTCCCCATTCCCTCCAGGAAAACCCTGACTACGTGCTGGGATGCCAAACCCCTGTGCAGTGCTAAATTTGTCCAGGGCTCAACATGTGGGAGATGTTCAGAGGCACAGAAGGCAGAGGGAGGAGCTGCACCGAGCCATCCCTGCTCTGGGTGTTTGCCAGGAGCACAGCAAAGGTGAAATTCCAGCCCAAATCTGCCTCTGGAAAAATCCTCTCCATCTCCTGCAGCTGCTGATCCTCCAGGGGAAGAGGCAGCAGTGGGCCCAAAAATGTGGGGACAATGCCTGCAGGAGGTGGCCACCAATCCCACAGCTTGGGGACAAAGCCCAGGGAGAATTCCAAATCAGGGGAGCCCTTTGGGAAACATTCCTGGCTCATCATTCAGGAGTTCTGGGCTGGGCACCAGTAAAATCCAGTTTGGTGGGGATGGGGATCTTTTCTCATCTTTCCAGATGTTTCTGGGATATTTTTGGTGGCGATTTTCTTTTCAGTAAATCATGTAAGAATCAGAAAAATCTCAGAATATGATATTGGGGTGCAGAAAACTCAGCCAGTGGTGCCTCACACAGCCTGAGCCCAGCTTTAAGACACACTCAGACCTGAATTAGAACTGTATTTAAGGGTGGCAGAGCAGATCAGGATTGCTCAAGTCAGTTCCAAATAATGCTCCATCCTGTTTCCAGAAGCACCTTCCAGACAGAAATGTCCCATCTTCCCTGGTGGTCTCTGCTCAGGGAATGTTGTGGTGCTGAGGTCATTCCCATGGAATGGGAATTTGGAGACTGAAAGGATCTGATGAGTCAGGGTTAATTCTGCTTCAAGGAACCCTCTAACCCTGGCTCAGGGCTGGTTTTGCCTTCCTGTATGATGGAAATCCAGAATGGTTGGTGTTGGAAGGGATTTTGAGGATCATCCCATCCCACCCCATCCATGGCAGGGACACCTCCCACTGTCCCAGGCTGCTCCAGCCCCAGTGTCCAACCTGGAACTGAACATTCCAGGGATCCAGGGGCAGCCACAGCTGCTCTGGTAATTCCATCCCAGCCCCTCATCACCATCCCAGGGAGCAATTCCTTCCTAATATCCAGTATAAACCTTCCTTCTGGCAATGGGAGCCATTCCCTGTGTCCTGTCCCCTCCATTCCCTGTGTCCTGTCCCCCTCCATTCCCTGTGTCCTGTCCCTCCAGCCCTTGGGAATTGTCTCTCTCCCTGTTTCCTGCAGCTCCTTCAGGCCCTGCAAGGCCACCCTGAGCTCAGCCCAAAGCTTCTCCTGTGCAGGTGAACAATCCCAGCTGTGCCAGCCTTTCCTCCCAGCAGAGCTGCTCCATCCCTCTGCTCATCCTGCTGCCTCCTCTGGGCTGGTTCCAGCAGGTCAGAGATTCTCCCAGCTCCCAGTTCAGTGAAAGCAAAGGAAAATTGCTGAATTTGAAGTCTCAATTCCAGAGCAAGCAGGGACTGATCCAAAGAGGATTAAAGGTGAACAAGCTGGAGGGGTTTGTTCTTTGAAACAAGTGGTTCTTTGAACATTGGGAATTGACCCTTAATTTGTTCCATTTTTACATTAAGCTGAGAAAAGTAAATGGATTTTCCAATCCAATAATATTTATTTTGTTCTGGCCTGTTGTAACGAGCTTGTGCTGCCCTGAAGGCAGCTCTGCATGCAGGGACTCCATTTCAGAGCTGCTGGTTTCCAAGAGGGAAGCAGAGAAAAGATTGACTCTGATGTTTTGTAGCCCATGGCAGAATCGTTCCTGAGATCCCCTCTCCTCCAAGGAAAGGAACCTTCTGCCTGTCAGCAAAGTGGGCGGAAAAACAACATTTTAACATCCACCAAACCTTTGGTGATTGCAAAAAGAAAAAAAAACAAACAAACAAACCAAACACATTCCCAGAGTCTGGGATGTCTGAGCACACAGGGAGACCACAGGACAAGCAAGGAATTCCATGTAGTGTTTGCATCTCTGTTCCTTGGAAAGGTGAATTCCCCAAGGCTGATCAAACATGGAACTGCTCTGTGACCTGACAGGACCCAGGGAGCAGCTGGAGCTGCCCCAGGAGGGATTTGGGATGGATTTTGGGCAAGGTTGTTCCCCCAGAGGGTGCTGGGCACTGCCCAGGCTCCCCAGAGCTCCAGGAGCTGCCAGGGATGCCCAGGCTGGGATTTTGGGGGGGCTGGGCAGGGCAGGGTGGGACTGGGTGATCCCTGGGGGTTTATTCCAGCTCAGGATTCTGTGATTGTCTGAACCAGCTCAAAGCTGAGCGTGCAGGACAATGGGGAAGCAGAAATTCCCCATTTTGGTTTTTTTTTTTTTCCCCTGGTGCTACTCCCAAGACTGGCAGAGCAGGAACACCCAAATCCCTGGAACACAGAGAACATCCCTGTCCCCACCACAGCCACCAGCCTGGGCTGGGACAATCCCAACACCCCCCAGCATCACTCACCCTGTGCCCCTTCATCCAGGGATGCATTCCCAGGGGTTTGTCCAACTCCTGCACACACCACAGACCCCAGAGGGATCATCCCACTCCCATCCCAGGAGGCCCAGCTGGGAAATTCCTCCATTTTTCCTATGCTGAGACTGGGAATTCCCACTGAGGACACATCAGGCACTCCCTGTGTTATAAGCACATTTTATATTATTGGCTTTTCACAAATATTCAAATGAATGCTATATGTATGATGTTGGCAAAGTTTCCTTTAGTTCTGCTATTAACAAAACTTAGAAATAGCAGTGTGATAAATATCTATATTTCTGGGACTATACCATGGTAATATAAAAAAGCTTTTTTTGTGTAACTAACTCAGAGAATGGTAAAAAGATAATCAGGAAGTTCTTCACATTCTTGGATTATTGGACACCAGAACACCAGGGAAGGAATTTATTGATCAGGGAGTGTGCAACAGGATGAAGCCACAAGGAAAAGAAAAATAAATTTAAAAATAGATTTAAGTGGGGGGGGGGGGAGGTGATTTTGAATAATATATGAAGATTTATGAATATGCAACAGGTTGATGCATTTAACAAAATGTTTTCTGAGTGCTCTTGGCTGAATGCCTAGCACTTGGCAATATTAACCCTTTGTTTTATTGTCTTTGTCTCCTATTTGTCTTTATTATTATTATTATTATTATTATTATTATTAAAACCTTTGACAATTACCAGGAAAGTGAACCTTATTTTTCACGCCTAGGAGGAACAAGAAGGATTAGGATGAAGTCAGAAGTCCCCAAGCAGGACACTGAGCTGAGTCTGAGCTCTCACCCTCACTCTGCCCTTCTCATTCCCAGTTTTTCTTCCATCCTAATTCCCACAAGACCAGAGTTCCCTTTCCACACCTGCACTTCCCTTCCCTCAGGCAGATGGACAAAGCTTCAGGAATTGCTGCCATTTCCCCACATTCCTCTCCTTTTCCCAGGCAGATCCCACATTCCTGATTCCACACCCCTGGGAAGGCCTCTCTTCCCATCTGTAATGGTTTGAAAGCAAAACCAGTGAGAAACTCCAAGTCAGAAGTACAATTTAATAGGAAAAAAAGAAAAAAAGAAAATACATGCAATAGTACAACAGAAAAACCACTGGCAGAGTCAGAATAGAACCTGACACCCCATGAGTCAGGGTGGGGGCAGCAGTCCAGACAAAAGGGTCTTGTTGAAGCAGTGATCCTGTACAAAGGTCTGGCAGCTCTTATCCTCTGGATCCAGTGGAAAAGGGCTGCTCTGGTGTCCAAAATGTCAGTTTTTCTCTGGGTAGGAAAGGCTTGGCTCCTGCCCTGGCTGGAGCATCTCCCATGGGATGATGGAATTTTATCAGCCATGCCCTGGGACTCACTGGCCATGGACAGGAGATCTCTCCTGGAGGGAGGATGGGCTGTGGCAAAGATAAAGATGATTGCCCCAGCTGGTTTAAAGCTGCCCATTAACAGGAGATATCCCCACAGAGATCAGGGGCACTGCCCCACCTGGTTTAACAGATGGGGACAGAATTCAGACTTTTGTCACATCTTTACATTGTAACCCAGGACATCATCCCTCACCAGGAAAAAATCATGGAGTGTCCAAAGTTTTTCCATGAAATCACGGAATGAGTTTGGATGGGATTTTCTAGTCCAAGTTCTGTAATAAACAGAAACACCTCCAAGACCCTAAAACTCACGTGGGTGAGGCATCCACAACCCCTCTGCACAATCTTTCCCAATGTTTTTCCACCCTCATTGTAAAATATTCTTCCTTATATCTGATCTGAATTCACTTTTAATTTCACCCCCTCACCCTGTGTCCTACATGCCTGTCCTTAAAATTCCTTGAGATATTTAATGTTTCTGTAGGGTTGAGGTCCAAGGGCAATCCCAAAGTGAGGAATACTTTGCCTGAAGTGTTTTGGAGGTGATTGTGTGATTAAATTCAGCCCCAATTCCGAGCAGGTGGTTTTATTTGGGATGATCTTTAACATCCCTTCCAACCCAAACCATTCTGGGATTCCTTCTTCTCTCAGCCTGATTCCAAGAATATGGAAGTGGGAAACAAAAAAAGAGGGTGAAAAAAGAAGAGAAGGAATCCACAATAAACATATATTAAAATATTGTAAAATAGTGTGAGCATTGTAAGAAGGGAAAGGGATCAAAAATAATCCCAGAGGAAGAGAGAGGTGACAAATGGACACCCAGGGACACTCTGAGGGAACATTTTTGTTCTGTTTAACAGAGAAAAAACTGGAAAAATCACCTGATTTCTTAATCTGTAAATAGAAATTTGACTTGGCCAAAACCATAGCCTTGAGCAAGAGGAAATTCCTGGTGAAATGGAGCTCCCTTTGCCTTTCCTGAGGCCTGGGATCCTCATTTGCAGGATTATTATCCTCAAATGAAGGATTTCAGGGATGTTCCCCTGCACTCACTGCCCACAGCAGAGTAAAATCCAGCTGGAAAATCCCCAGTGGGAGGAAACCATTCCAGTTTGGAATCAGATTTCGTTTTTATGCATCCAAGAATTTAAGCAGAAGCAGAAGGAGCTGTTTCCCCCCTAAATTAGGAATCTGCTAATTGAGGAGCAAAGGGCTGAGATTAAAGAGCTTTTATTGCAGGAATTTTGCTGGGATAATCCAGGGCTCTTTTTGTGTTGTTGGTGGTTACAAGGCAAACAACAACAAAACCAAAACAAACCCAAGAAGAGAAGAGGGAGAGAAGTTTTAGGGATTAATTTCTCCAAACATCAGTTTCCGCTGGGTTTCTGCAGCTTTGGGGAGCTCAGGGACACCATGGAGAGCAGGATTTGGATTATCCAGGGGGGACATCATTCCTCAAAGGCCCAACATGGTCAAAAATCACTGGGAGGACAAATTTTAGAGCAGCACCAAAGGAAGGAAAGGCAGGAATAATTGTGGAGGTTCATCCAGGAGAGAGATCTATGATTTAAAAAAAAAAAAAAAAAAAAAAAAAAAAAGGAAGATACTGTTGGTTAAAACAGATGAAAAACAGAGCTGGAAAAATGGCCCAAATCTCACTTTAAAAAGCTCCTGAAAATCATTTTAAAAAAGGAAAGAGGGACAAAGGAGTTTTCCCAATAATATCTAATGGGACATGGAAAACTCTTGGAGAAGGAATTCAGTGGGAAAAGTGCCTGGAGCAGCTGAGTGGAGCTTGGGATGGGATCTGGAGAAGGTTGGGGTGGCTTGGCTGGGCCTTTTGCCCAATTCCAAGTGAGGGACAAGGGACAAACTGGGAGATAACTGGGATGAAGGGACAGAGTTCAGCATTCCAAGGAAAAGAAACTGTGAGAACGGCAGCAAAGAAATAAAGGATCTCAGGAGATCAGAGCCCAGCAGCTGGAGGTGGCTGGGGGAGTTTTCCAGGAGGAAAATTGGGAATAGTGATGGAGAATCCATTAAAAGTGCACTGGAAAGCCACAGGATTCCAAAAAATGGAGCCCTCAGTGCCCAGAAAATCAAACAGGGCTCGTGCACGTGATGGGAGCCAAAACAGAACTAAGGATGAGGGGAGTGGAGCAGGGAAAGCCCAGGAATCCAAGGGAATGTTGAATGAGGAGGGATAAAGGTGATAAAAATAACTTAGAGGAGTAAAAGTGGTGGGAAAAGGAATCTAGGAAATCCCACAGAGGAGTCGGATCTGTGGGAATGCATTTTGTGTGTTAACAAAGAGAGAGGGAACTCAGATTTAATATTCCCAAGGAAAAGCCAAGGTGGAAAACACAGGTTAGGAAGATTTCTGACAAATTAGGGATTTCTGACAAATTAGGGACTGCCACTGAATTGTGGGTTTCTAATGGATTATTGATTTCTAAGAAATGAAGGATTTCTGGCAAATTAAGGATTTCCAAACCATCAGGATCTGAGGAAAGCCCTGGCATGAGAAGGAGCCAGCACCAGGAATCTGAGAGCCTGGAGTGGCTGGGAAACAGAAAGCACAGCACTTGCCTGGAAAAATGATGGGGAATTCCAGAGCTGTCAGCAAGACAGGAAATCCTGGGAAGCAGAAATTCCTAGTAAATAAAACTCCCATTTTCCCACTTGCTAGAAAATGATCCTGAGCAGTTTTACTGGGCTGGGCAAGAACAAACTGGGCCAAATTATTGAAATTCCAGCCTTAAAAATGGGAAGAGATGTGGTGGATGCAGGGACATGGTGGCACAAGGTGCTGTTTGGTCAGGGAATCATGGAATAGTTTGGGGTGGAAAGGATTTTAAGGATCATCCCCTGCCAAGGCAGGGACACCTCCCACTGTCCCAGCTGCTCCAGCCCCAGTGTCCAACCTGGAACTGAACATTCCAGGGATCCAGGGGCAGCCACAGCTGCTCTGGCAATTCCATCCCAGTCCATCAGCACCTTCCCAGGGAGAAATTTCTTCCCAAAATTCAATGTAAGGCAGGAATGATGATGCTGTGAGGCACAAAAATGCCAGAAATGATGGAGAATTCCATGTAAGGACACCCTGGAAGCAGACACAGAGCCCTAGGTAGGAATATTTTGGGAAATATTAGCTTTTCACACCACCTTTCCTTTTATTTCTCTCACACAGAGAAAAACACATGGAGCAATTTCATCCAAACTACTTCAATTAACAAATCCCTGCAGCAAACCCCAGATCTCAGAAAATATCTCACGTCTATTCTTTATCTAATCCCATTTTTCTCAGGGAGTCAAACCAACACAGGATGTCTGGAAGCATCCAAATTTTCACACCAGATGGGAAAGGGGCAGGGAGAGAATCTTCCAAAAGGAAGTTGGGAGCAGGAGCCTGATTCCTGTTTCCAGGATCGTGCTGGGCAGCAGCTTTTCACTCTGGATCCCAGAGCCAGCCCAGGAGCCAGCCTAAAATTAGTCTGAACTAATGTGTTCCAGTAGAAACTAAGCCAGGGATTATTTTCAGGACACGCTTGGAGCTCCAAGTTTGTTTTATGTTAAAAAAGCCATATTTGCTAAATTTGCTATATTTACACACATATTTTTAATTCATTCGAATTTAATTAATTTTCAGTCTTCCACTGAATTTTTCAATCCTCTCCATAAATTCTTTTCCAGTTTTCCACAATAAAAATAAAATATAATTCCATAAATTCAGGCAGGCAGATGACAACGAGCTTCTCAACAAGCAGTTTGTGTAAATTTAGGCTGCCAGGCACAGTCAAGGCTTTTTAGCTTTGTTTTCCCTGTGGAAGACAAGAAAATGAATTAAAGTCTGATATTTTTACCAAGGAAATTCAAGGACATCATTGAAAAAGCCACTTTGACTTTCAAATTCCAGGAATGAGGAGCCTTCCATAAAAGTGCACTTTTATGTTATAGGATTATTCTTATTCTGCTCAGCCTGGAGAGGAGAAAATTCCAGGGAGAGCTCAGAGCCCCTGGCAGGGCTGGAGAGGGACTGGGGACAAGGCAGGGAGGGACAGGACACAGGGAATGGCTTCAGAGTAGGGTTTGATGGGATACTGGGAATTAGGAATTGTTCCCTGGGAGGGGCTGGGATGGAATTGCCAGAGCAGCTGTGGCTGCCCCTGGATCCCTGGAATGTTCAGTTCCAGGCTGGACACTGGGGCTGGAGCAATGGGACAGTGGGAGGTGTCCCCTTGGCAGGGGATGATCCTTAAAATCCTTTCCACCCCAAACTATTCCATGATTCCCTGACCAAACAGCACCTTGTGCCACCGTGTCCCTGCATCCACCACATCTCTTCCCATTTTTAAGGCTGGAATTTCAATAATTTGGCCCAGTTTGTTCTTGCCCAGCCCAATAAAACTGCTCAGGATCATTTTCTAGCAAGTGGGAAAATGGGAGTTTTATTTACTAGGAATTTCTGCTTCCCAGGATTTCCTGTCTTGCTGACAGCTCTGGAATTCCCCATCATTTTTCCAGGCAAGTGCTGTGCTTTCTGTTTCCCAGCCACTCCAGGCTCTCAGATTCCTGGTGCTGGCTCCTTCTCATGCCAGGGCTTTCCTCAGATCCTGATGGTTTGGAAATCCTTCATTTGCCAGAAATCCTTCATTTCTTAGAAATCAATAATCCATTAGAAACCCACAATTCGTTAGAATTCCCTAATTTGTCACAAATCCCAAATTTGTCAGAAATCTTCCTAACCTGTGTTTTCCACCTTGGCTTTTCCTTGGGAATATTAAATCTGAGTTCCCTCTCTCTCTCACCCCTGCCATGGCAGGGCTGGCTCTGGGTGGGATTTGAGTCCTTCCCAACCCAGCCCAGTCTGGGATCTGGGATTCTCTGAGGTTGGGCTCTGCAGGTGAGCAGAGGGTGATGCTGCAGGGTCACACCCTGAGCTCCCTGAGCTCTCCTTTCCCCTGGAACACTCCTGGCATCGATGGCACTGCAGCTGCAGCTGGGCCTGCTGGATCCTCTGAGAACCAACCAAACTGGGGGAAAAATCCGTGTGCAGCTGAATGAGAGAAATATGGGATTATGGATGGGATGGGCTGATTTTAGGGATGATCCCATCCCACCCCATCCATGACAGGGACACCTCCCACTGTCCCATTGCTCCAGCCCCAGTGTCCAACCTGGAACTGAACATTCCAGGGATCCAGGGGCAGCCACAGCTGCTCTGGCAATTCCATCCCAGCCCCTGCCCACCCTGCCAGGGAGGAATATTTTCCCAAAATATTTGATTATCCAGCATTAACCAGGCTTTCCATGCTGGAGGTCACATCCCATCTCTGGAAACTGGGTTAAACTGGGAGTGCTTTTAGCACAATCCACGACCATGCCAAAGGGGAAATAATCGGTGGAATTATGATAATTACATTAAATAATTAGATAATTAGATAATTAGATAATTAAATAATTAAATAATTAAATAATTAAATAATTAAATAATTAAATAATTTAAATAATGAGTGTTCAACGCTGATTCTCCTCCCATAAAATCCCGTGGCAAATCTATCCCTGTTTGCAAAAAGTGAGAGGAAACCTGGAGAACTGAGGGAAGTTTCTGCTCATAATATTGTGTTCAGTGTGCACTGAGCCAGGCAAGTGGACTCAGCAAACAGACTGAGGAAAGGAAAACCACATTCAGGATTGGAGTGGATTTTTGGGTTTTTTTGTTTGCCCTCATTTTCACATGGAACGGCCAGAGAATTCCCAGAGGATTTCCAGCTGCATGGTGAAAAGCTCCAGTGCTGGTTGTCCCACTGTCCTACCCCTGCCAGCAGCCCAAGGTTGGGAGATCTCCTCAAGCCTCAATATTCAAGTGTGAATATTTGAGCTGGGATATTTGGGAAAGCCAGGCATGGCAAGAGCAGCAGAAATCCAGGTGGATGCTCCCCTGCTCCTCCTCCTTCCCAGGGATCTGCTCTGTGGGGTTGGAAGCAAACATTTCCCTCCCCTTCCCAATCATGAAACAGCCCAAAAGGGAAGGAAAGCAGCTCCAGAGCCCTTCATTAACAAACACACCTCTTCACCCAGGAACACATCCCAAATTCCAGCAACCACAGTGCCAGGAAAATCAATCCACAAACACCAGGGGTTCATGTCCAAAAAGGAGACAGAGGAGTCCTTTTGGCTTTATTGAATAAAGGGAGAGGCCATGGGACATTCCCCTGAATCTCTCCAATTTTTGGAGGACACAGCCTCCTTTTATCCCAATTTCCCTCTCTCTTTCCCCATTGGTACTTAAGAGGCTCAGACTTCCCTCAGATACCTGAGATTCCCCTCTAATGTCCAACCCTCCCTTTTCATTTTTAATCCTTATACAATTCATAGTTTTCCTCGTTGCTTCTTTCATCTTCCAATATCCAATTTCATTTCTCAGCAAACCTACAGTTTGTTTGTAAAGGCAAATCTCTTTTTCCATTCATCAATCAGTGGAATCCATCCCATTATTTTTTTATCTCTCTGTGCTAACCTTATCCACCAGCAGATCTACAGCTGGTTTCTAAAGACAAATTCAGCATTCCTCCCAACTGAGAACTGGATTTGGGGCAGCCAAACCCTCCTTGGTCCCTGTTCCAGCTGCTCCTCAGCCTTCCCAGATGCAGAAATCACAAAAAGAGGGGCTGAGGACAGGGAAAGACGGGGCAGATGGAGACTCATTCACCTTCAAATCCATCTCAAAACAAGGAGACTTTTCCCAACATCACCTCCACTTTCAGTTTTTCTTCCATTTAAATGTTTGTCTTTGGCAGGAATTTCTGCCATTCCTTGGGCAGCCTTGGGGAGTGCCAGCAGCTGGACTTGCCCATGGAGCCATGGCCCAAACCCACCCCTGGCTCTGATTCCTCCTCAATTTCTGTCTCTGGATGAACTCAGTGAATCTTTAGTGATGCCCCATTAGCCAGGCACGAATTCTTTGCCATTTTACAAACTCTGATTGCAGCTACAACAGGAGAGAAATTCCCTGGTTTTCATTTCCAAAAAGGCTCCTTTTTCCATCTCTACTAGTGAAAGAGGGGCTTAAGCAGACTTTACACCAAGTAGTTACCACAGAGGCATGAATAAACATGAGGAGCTCCCTCTCCTTTGTGTTTGCACAAGAAAATTATGATTTTCTGTTTGCTTGCAGCAAATCCCAAGGATTCTGCTGTAAATAGACAGGGCAGAAGTGAAGCACTCAGGGAAGATGGAACAAACCCATTGTTTGCAGTGATTCTCCCAAGTTCCAAACCAGACCCAGCAATTAATTTGCTTTGATAGACCCGTGGTTTTCGTTAGAGTTCCTCATATTTAATTATGTCCTAATCCACCTCCAAGAAAGCAGAGGGAGCTCAGCAGAGAACCATTACCTACAACCAGGAGTGGGAGCCAAGCATTTGAAATCCAGTTATTGATACAAAACAGAAGGCAGGCTTCCAGCTCAAGCAGCCCCTGGGGTTTAATCTGAAGATCTATCAGGAAAAATCTCTTCTCTTTCCCACTGGAGGCTTTCATCTCTTCCCAGGAGGGAGCAATCATCTTCCCAGCCCCTCCCTCGTGGTCCTAATTGTCCAAAGGGAGTCTTTGTGTTTGTGAACTTAATGAATTTACTGAGGGAAGATGGTATCTGCCACGGGACAGCTCCTGAGCTGCAGCAGGGTGTGATTCCCACCCCTGAGTCCTGGAAAAATCCCCTCCCATGGATCCAGAATCCCAGAGAAGTTGCTGCTCACTTCTCCTCAAAGCTCAGTTTGTCACCAGCTCAGAGCCACCATGAAATTTTAGTTTCCTCCAGGCAAAATTTTGCTCCTCACCTGGGACTCAGAGCTCAAACCAGGGCTGGGATGTTCCTTAGGGAATTGGCACAATTTCAGGGCAGGAGAAAAACCTTTCCCTGGCAGATGGGATTTGTCCAGTTGTGTAGAGGGTTGGGTGGTGAAGGAGGAGAAGCTGGAGGTGCCCAAGGCCAGTTTGGACAAGGCTGGAGCAGCCTGGGACAGTGGGAGGTGTCCCTGCCATGGCAGGGGTGGCACTGGGTGATCCTTAAATTCTTCCAAACCATTCCATGATTCTGTGACACTGCAGCCATGTGAGGAGATGTCACTGCAGCTCCCCAGCTTCTGCTGCTCCAAGCCCTGCTGTTGGCTTAAATGGAAAAACTGGATTTCTCCCAGGATTTCTCCCAGGATTTCTTCCAGGAATTCTCCCAGGATTTCCAGTTTTCCATGGTGAGGGTGAGAATCTGCCCTCTGTAATCCAGTTGCAAACCCCAGAGACAGATCCTGGATGGAATGGTTGGTGTCCTGCAGCATTCCCTCAGGAATTCTTGTCCAGGATGGTTTGGTGGAAGGTCACACATTAAAAAACCTCATGGTCAATCCCAAATTTGCTTTTACAGGAATTTTGCAGGGATTTTGGGTGGGAATGGCAGAGGTGGGTGATGAATTCTCCTAAAGGAATCTATTTTTTTTGGAGCAGCTCAGTGATTCCCATTCCTAAGCCACATCCACCCAGGATAAAATCCACCTGGAAATGCTGAGCTCTTACAGCAGTGAAATTCTGATTTGTAATTTCTTTTACAGAAGCTGTAATTTCCATGTGGGTACCAAGACTTTCAAATCCCACTCCTTAAAAATCCATGGAAATGAATCCAACAGCAAGAAGTTTCCCAGAAGGTTCCAAGGCCTTCCAAGCAGGTTCCTTAAATTCCACCCATCCCAAAAATCCTGGCTCTTTCCAGAGGCTTCTCCCTGCCTGCAGAATCCACAGTCCTCAATCCTCTCCTCCTGTTGGGCACTTCCACTCATCCACCTGGAGATGAAAATGGAGCATCCCCATCCCATTCCCATCCAGTGGCTTTTTAATTATTGAATTCCTGCAGAGCCTGGGTTGGAATTGAGTTAATGATCTCCACTTTAGGCTCAGGGAGATAATATTGCTGTTACCTAACCCTGGGCACCCAAATATCTGTAAGATCCAGCCCTTGCCACCCTAAAATTCTCAGAATTCGCCAGAACTGTGATTCCCACACCTTTGGAGATGGTTATGAGAGGGACCAAGGTCTTTTGAGGTGAAATTCTTTGAACTGAAACGAAAATATTTTAGTACCTGATAAATATCTGGAGTTCCCCTCTGATCAGAAAATGCCCCCAGGGATTCCAGTCTATTCTCCATCCTTTTTGAGGGAATGAGTCACGATTTTGGATTGGAAGGATAAGGACACAGCTCCTGAATGTTTGCAGAGCTGCTGGCAGGTTTGGGAGACTTCAGTTCATTTTTTACTGAGCTAAGGTGGAGTCGTGGTCAGCCCAAAACTGATAAAATAAATCCACCCTGGTGGGGTCTGGGGGTGATTCTGCCTGGCAGTGAGATTCCAAGGGAAGAACTGGAGCTGCTTGGATCTGCTGATAGCCCAGACCAAGGAAAGAGAGGCTGGAAGAGCAGGGGAGGCCAAAATCCCCCAAACACAGCCACACACACATTTGGAATGTTCCTCAGCAGGGAGGCTCCCAAAAATCATTGTTGGGAGAACAAAGGCGAGTTTGGGATGACAGACATTTCAAACAACAGAAAAGTTGGAGGAGAGCAATAAGAAAAACAATTGGAGTGGGAAAGGATTAAGTGGTCAACAGAAAACAACAAAAGGAAAATTAACATCTTTTCAAAACGCACAAAGCGGCCTCAAAAGCAGAGGGAGAACAGTAAAAAGCCCAAATTATGCAGAGTTTAACAGCAAAGCTCACAAAGAAACGAAGTGACTCCTGCAGAGAAAGGGTGTGGGGGGATCTTATAAATTGACCACATTCCAAAGAGGAATAAAGAAGCAATTCTCACACACACGGCCTGGGAGGCAGCCAGGCCCTGAGTTTGGAATGGCAAATTCTGAAATGCAGCTCAAATCCCAAGGGCTCTGCAGAGGGGGAAGCTGGAAAAGAAACCAACATCCACCAAAGCCCAACTGGGATTGGGAGAGGCTGCCAAGGAGTGACACAGCACAACGTGATTTTCTGCATCTGTCACCTTCAACAATTTGGGATGAAATTTGGTGTGACAGGCACTGAACTCAGGTAAAATTCTGTTTCCTGTTCGTTCTGCAAGGTTCAGCTGGTTTCCTTCTGCTGTTTCCCAGGAGGAGAGTTGGAGTTGGTAAATTATCATATCACTGGAAGGAATTTCCCTCTGGAGAGTTTTGATATTCCCAGGATTTTAAAATTTAGCTGAAGCCTGAAATTTGGTTTATTTGTTGTCATGGTTTTATCTTCTGCCATCAAAGTGCAAGTGAATTTCTTTATAAATCGTAGGGAAAACATCCTTAGGAGAGCCCTCTTCAATTCCAGAGTGAAATGTTCATGGAATCCCAAATCCCTGGGGCTGGAAAAGCCCTCCCAGCCCAGGCAGTCCCAGCTGTGCCCTGTCCCCACCTTGTCACCCTGAGTGCCACCTCCAGGTGACACCTGCAGGGATGGGCACTGCAAACCTCCCTGGGCAGCTCTTCCCAAACCCTGACTGTTGCATTTTTATTTTCTTTTTGTCACAGTTGGGATTCAAAGTTCCAGAGATGGTATTTTTTTGGTCGGATGCTTATTAATTTTTATCTATATTACAGTGAGTTTTACAGTACTTTAAGCTCACAAACTACAAATGGAGACATCTCTCTCTCTCTCAAGGTTCTTAAAGGGAAAACTGTCCAATTAAGCAATGGCACTTAAATTATTTTTACTTTTAATTTAATAACCAGTTACTGTGGCCTGTAATGCAGATTTTTTTTATCTGCATTTTATCAGGGATGGGCACTGCAAACCTCCCTGGGCAGCTCCAACCCCTGAGCTCCCTTTCCATGGGGAAATTCCTGCTGTGCCCACCCTGAGCTTGCCCTGGCCATTCCCTCTCCTCCTGTCCCTGGAGCAGAACCCAATCCCCACCTGGCTCCATCTTTCCACACAATCCCTTTTCTATTATTTCCCAAACAAATCTGCACAGGGAATGATTCCCTTCAAACCCACAGCAGGGTTGCACAACCCCATTTCCCTCTCTCCTATCAGCACCCTCAGATAATTTTTTTTACTGTGAGGTTTTTTCCTCCAGCCCATGCTCTCTCCACACCTGGCACTGGCCACGCTCTCCCAACAATTTTCCATGGTTTGTTTTCCCCCCACAGCCATCCATGGTGTTAGCAAACATTATTTACAGCACACAGTTCCCATTGCCTCTAAAGAAAATCCTTATCTCCCACAGCAAACTTCCTCATACCCTTAAATATACACTCATTCACTTCCTGACTGATTTCTCCTTGGGTGCCATTCCAAGGCTTTTCCATGGCCTGAAGACTCCTCAGTTTCTTCAGGAGCCCAGAAATGCAGCCAGAGGTTTAAATGGAGTTTGGAATAGCCAGGCCCAGCACTGCTGGGAGTGTTTGCCTCTATTGCCCTCAACATCCCTCTGAATTTGAATAAACACCTCTGAAAAGCTGCTCCTCTGGCCTTGCACAACTCCCATTCCTTTATTTTCCCCACTCCCATTCCTTTATTTTCCCCACTCCAATTCTTTTCTTTTCCCCACTCCCATTCCTTTATTTTCCCAACTCCATTCCTTTATTTTCACAACTCCAATTCCTTCATTTTCCCCACTCCCATTCCTTTATTTTCACAACTCCAATTCCTTTATTTTCACAACTCCCATTCCTTTATTTTCACAACTCCAATTCCTTTCTTTTCCCCACTCCCATTCCTTTATTTTCACAACTCCAATTCCTTTCTTTTCCCCACTCCCATTCCTTTCTTTTCCCCACTCCCATTCCTTTATTTTCACAACGCTGCCCTCAGGGCAGGACAGACACTGTTGTTCCCTCTTGGGAAATTGGGGCGATGAAAGGGCAGAGCTGGTGCCCAAAGGAGAGGGGCAGGAATTGCTCCCCATGGAACCCCACTGGCAGCAGCTCCTGCTGGGTCCCACAGGAGCCCCTGGCCTCAAATCCTTTGGGAAAAGCCAGAGATGGTGCTGAACGTGGACTGGGACAATTCTGGGATGGATCCAGGCTGGGATGAGCAGAGGGATGGAGCAGCTCTGCTGGGAGGAAAGGCTGGCACAGCTGGGATTGTTCACCTGCACAGGAGAAGCTTTGGGCTGAGCTCAGGGTGGCCTTGCAGGGCCTGAAGGAGCTGCAGGAAACAGGGAGAGAGACAATTCCCAAGGGCTGGAGGGACAGGACACGGGGAATGGAGGGGGACAGGACACAGGGAATGGAGGGGGACAGGACACAGGGAATGGAGGGACAGGACACAGGGAATGGAGGGACAGGACACAGGGAATGGAGGGGCAGGACACAGGGAATGGAGGGAAGGACACAGGGAATGGAGGGACAGGACACAGGGAATGGAGGGGGACAGGACACAGGGAATGGAGGGGCAGGACACAGGGAATGGAGGGACAGGACACAGGGAATGGAGGGGCAGGACACAGGGAATGGAGGGAAGGACACAGGGAATGGAGGGACAGGACACAGGGAATGGAGGGACAGGACACAGGGAATGGAGGGGGACAGGACACAGGGAATGGAGGGGCAGGACACAGGGAATGGAGGGGCAGGACACAGGGAATGGAGGGGCAGGACACAGGGAATGGAGGGGGACAGGACACAGGGGATGGAGGGACAGGACACAGGGGATGGAGGGACAGGACACAGGGAATGGAGGGACAGGACACAGGGGATGGAGGGACAGGACACAGGGAATGGAGGGACAGGACACAGGGAATGGAGGGGCAGGACACAGGGGATGGAGGGACAGGACACAGGGAATGGAGGGACAGGACACAGGGAATGGAGGGACAGGACACAGGGAATGGAGGGACAGGACACAGGGAATGGAGGGGCAGGACACAGGGGATGGAGGGACAGGACACAGGGAATGGAGGGACAGGACACAGGGAATGGAGGGAAGGACACAGGGGATGGAGGGACAGGACACAGGGAATGGAGGGACAGGACACAGGGAATGGAGGGACAGGACACAGGGAATGGAGGGGGGCAGGACACAGGGAATGGAGGGACAGGACACAGGGAATGGAGGGACAGGACACAGGGAATGGAGGGACAGGACACAGGGAATGGAGGGGGACAGGACACAGGGAATGGAGGGACAGGACACAGGGGATGGCTCCCACTGCCAGAAGGAAAGCTTCTATTGGATTTTAGGAAGGAATTGTCCCCTGACATGGGCTGGGAAGGAATTCCCAGATTTGCTGTGGCTGCCCCTGGATCCCTGGCAGTGCCCAGGACCCCCTGGCACAGTGAGTGACATTTACAACAGTGCCCTCCCCACCCATGGCAGAGGGTTGCACTGGATCCCCTTCCCAGCTCCCTCCATCCCAAACCCTTCCATGACTCCTTTCTGGGATTCTCCCAAGCTGACATTTCCCCACCACTGTTGAGATTCCCCTGGGATTGGCTCAGGGAATCTGTGCTCAGCTCTCCTGGATGCCAACTCAGCTTCTTCCCATCTGAGCCAACAATTCTGCATCTCAAAGGGAACAGAACAAGATCCCTGTGCCATCCAGCTGACCCTGCAGTGAGGCCTGAACTGCACCAAACTATGTGGCCAAATGCAGCAAAAATTAAGATTTGCACTTGAAGTGCAGCCCACAAAATCCCCATGGTGTCACATTGTCACAGATTGGCCAGAAATGCATTTAATCCCAAATTTTAACCTCATCACTGATTTAATAAAGGCCTCCCATCCTGATATTTGGTTTTCCAGCTGCAGCATGGCTGTGCACAAGTGTGTGGGATGAGAGGGCCACAGTTCAGTTTGCAGACTAATGGCATTTCTCTAACTCATTCCTCTCCCCAGGAAAAATACCTGCAATTTTCTGGATTTCAATTTTCTGGATACAAATGATATTAAGAATTCATCCTGGCTGATGAGATTTAAGAGCAGGATTACAGCAAGATTGAAAAACTCCTTTCTGTTGGAGAAAATGACTCTCTCCTCAGCCCTTTGCTGCTGCTCAGGAGATGATAACAGCCACATAAATATCACATTCATACCCACAGGGTCCTGCAGTGCCCCTGGGGAGCCACAGGAACACCCTGGAGGAGATTCCAGCTCCATCCATTTGGGACTAGTGAAAGGAAATACTTCATAAAGAGCTCCAGAACCTGCCTGGAGAATTTTCTGCCACAGAAACTCATTAGGGTAAACAGTATAACCCTATTTTGTGAAATCCAGGATAATTTTCTGGACATTCCTGGAGATAAGGAAGAAGGAAACACACACTTCCTTTTTTGTTGCTTTTTTTGGGTTTTTTTAATTTTTTTTCCCCCCAGTCCTGTTGGGGCTTTGCATGAGAAGAGGCAGCTCCAGAAATCCAGCACTGGGCTCTGCTTGGTGAAGTCTAAAGCACATCTCCAAAAACCTACTTTAAAATTTTAAATTGAAATTCCACAGAATCCCAAATCCCTGGGGCTGGAGAAGCCCTCCCAGCCCAGGCAGTCCCAGCTGTGCCCTGTCCCCACCTTGTCACCCTGAGTGCCACCTCCAGG